>JAMKCH010003362.1:0-36292 GCA_023653785.1 Ophioderma brevispina | reverse complement strand
TGAAGAAGACGATGTTTTATATGAAACATTTATACAATTATTGTAATAATAATTTTTGCCTCTTTATGGAGATCATTCAAAACTCATTCTACTGTTCTAGTGTAAACCAAGTTATCTCTGAAGCAAGCTAGCAATAGGGGAGCTAGTATTTTGGGACTATGGTTAAAGCAAAAAATTTCAAAATTATACCAAAAGGAAATAATGGTCTGCACTAATGTAAATATCTGCCTTGTTTTCCAGTTTATTACTCAGTCTTCAAAGATTAAACGATGCTAAGTTAAACGATCGATGACATTTTTTTGGTAATGGACACCCCAGAGTTTAGAGGTACGTTTGTGTCCCTAGCGAATCTAGACCCAATCGTCTGTGGGATTAGTAACATTGAGATGGAATAAGAAAGATATGAGCTACACTGGGAAATCTTGAGAAATTAATGTCCTTTCATCGATGCTAAATTATGTTGAATGGACTTAAGTTTGCTCTTAGATCCATGCAAACAGCGAAGAATACAATATATGCACCTGTTTCCCTGGGCATTTCAGATTACTTATGCAGGTGATCTTTTGTATTCTATGCATACTTGGGTTGTTCTGGCAGGTCTGGTCAGGTTCACCTATTGACCTCCCGGTTGATCTGGCGGACAAACAAAAGTAGTTCAACATAAATTCCGTGATGATGAAATACCCTGACTTCCGCGTCACAGGGATGAAAGAACAGTGGCAATCGCCTGCCACTGACAAATTGCCGTGCTTTTTAAAGAGACATGAGGAGATTCCAGGAAGAAGAGCCCCCAATGTGTCGAACCCGGTTTTTGCATATTGGATGTTTTCCAATGTATAGATCATCTGAAGTGGAATACGCCGCAATACGCCGTCTTTATGTAATAAGATGATGATTAGTACTTTCTGTTCGTGCACGACAGTAAGTCAAAGCACGGTGTTTATGGGGAAAAATTACGATAGTCAGCAAGTTCCAAAACAAGGTTTGTGGTTTTTAGTTTGTACTTGTTTGTCCAAAAAAACCTTCGAAACGTTTGGTAGGTGGTCTACAATCGATCCAGTGCTGCCAAATTGACGAGAAATTGAGTTATCCTCAAAAAATCTCCTCCTGTCACTTTAAATGTGAGCTATGTTTACGTGGTGGTCTTATACTGTTTTCTTTTTTTTCTCTCAGGAATTTTGAGAGACCGGATGCTAATTTGTGTGGATTAGGACGGACATCATCTGTACCTTAATTATATTTTAGCTATTCTTATCTATAGCTGCACGAAATATTAAATAGAAATCGGTATGGTATTGTGAAAGAATTGAATGAACGATTATTTATTAAAGCCATATCTAGTACAGGCAGGATTTACACCAAGGATACACGACATTGTCAACAGGGCGAAGGCCGTCGTACAAATATAAAAAGACACTCAAATATAAAGTTGCTCGGCTTACCTGGATTTTACATATTACCCATCACAAGACGTACTAAAACGACCTTCAACCATGGAATACGATGATTTGTACTCACTCCATGCTTTATGACGAAAGTAATGTTAAATGGAAAGGCTCATTAATTTTCCATTTCTGTTAATATAGCAGGGGAAATGACAAATGCTTGTAAAAAAAAAAGACATCATGTCGTCAATCCAATAACTAATAGGTTGTCATTAAGGTTCTTTGGACGGATTTTGATTAATTGCAAAAAGCAACATAGTAACCCTGCTTAGACGTATACAATTGGTTGTGATAAGATCTTGCAATTCTATCAATTCACCGCCGAACTCTAACACACCATGCTTATGCATGTACTTAAACAACGAAAGGTGCTTCATATACCGTATTCGCATCAAAGCCATGGATGAACTCGACTTCATGTGTGAATGACAAGAAGGTGAATGCAATAGCTGTCACAGTGTACATCTGTGTGATGCCAATGGATTAGGGAAAACTATTAACTTATCTTTCCCTGTATTCAGTGGCTCTTGAAATGGTTCTTCACTTCAAGAGCCACAACCAAAATGACAAATGGCAGCTATGTCACTGATGACCTTTTGGCAGTCACACGACAACTCGTTGTTTGGTAAAATGTTCCGATGTCAGTCTAGATTTGATGGGCGAGTTTGGAACCTTCCTCATCTAAGGTGGAACGTTTCTGGGTGAAATTTCTCAGTGCTATGCTCTAATATCATATGCCAATGCAGAACACGCAAGACTTGTTCTTAACTGCACATATTTTTCAAGGGTTGTGTTCTATAATAACAAAAAAAACACTGCGTTCCCGAAACGATAGTGTCGTCTTTCTGCCATGTGGTTGTGAAAGGTTCAAGGGTAAATGTGTTATAATGGGAATATGTGTACACCCCATATGAATTTGGGGCCAAACGTGGTTCTATTGGCGAAATAGATAGCGAGAACAATGGGTAACAAATGTGCTGCAAGTCAATAAGGGCAAGGTTCTTAATTTTTTGCCACCCACAGATTACGCACACGCACGCACGCGCGCGGCAATAACCAACACACGCACAACAGCAACAGTTTTTACAAATGGCGTTCAAGAGTAGTAGAGTCAAGCAAGAGGTAAAATATACACCATTGTGTTATAGCCCATATTAAAGATGATGCGTGGTTATACTCACGAGTTGGTTGTATTTGGCAAGCTTTTGGCAGAAGAGGAAAATGCAGAAGAGTGCCAGCACACAGAAAACAGGCAAAAACACAACACACACTACTATAGTTTGTCGCAATTATGTTGAAGGTGAGGTCACTGCGACTTTTATGTCGCGCACCCATGAATCGCGAGCGCTATGCTTGGAATCAAAGCATGCTGATTACGCCACGCGATTAAAGGCGGCACGATCGAGAGTACACGTGGAATGAAAAACGCATAATGAAGTCACTCAACTTTGGATGAGACAAAGTATCTCTAGTGCCCGTTTGCTTGCAACAGACAGTATAACTATATGAGGAACAAGCTTAAATGTGGATAGAAATTGAAGCAAACTTAAATGTTCAATAAAAAATAGAGACGAACAGCCGAGACCAAACACATTACCTTGTCCCTATCGGGCCTAAGAATACAAATTGCTGAAACAGATTTGATCTATGTTTTATGACGATCCGTATTACCATCACTTTTCGTGGCCCTGGTTGTAAACATTGACATGCAACAGAGCTAAGCCTTAATTACGGGAACTTAATGGATTTAATGCTGACTTGTGTCGACAACTCTATTTCCAAAGTCTTTGTTGACAAATTTGCCAAATGCGGGTTGTGATTGATAGACTTCCAAATGAATCCTCTTTAAAAAAAATGTTCTCGCTGGCGACTAGCTTGTATTAACTCGAGCGCTTCAGCACCAAGAAGAAAACAACATCCAAACAAACACCCATCCGCTAATAACCTATACATGCAATATCCCTGCTCTTATACTCAATAGAATCAACAAAATAATATTTTTCTTTTGTTTTTAGCTTAACAATATGTGCAAGTTCTTTGATTGACCTTAGATAGACTTTATATTAATCTCTAGTTATCTAATGATGTTTACTCTTTCTATTTATCCAGGGTGTTCGCTGTTTTTCAAAACGTAGACCCCGTTTTGGGGGGACACCAAGTCTATATACCTTATCTCATCGCCCACCTGATGGCATTTATCAATAGTGCGGTTAATCCGGTCATATACAATTTCATGAGTGGTAAGGAAAACTTGTCTAAAAAGTTAATTCTTCTCTTCCACACTCTCATCCATGTTTCTTCCCATTGATGTTAGTTAATCCGCATGAGAAAACAGAGTGATTTATTGCATGGGCAGTTTTCTTTGCCCAACTTAATTTTGAACGATTAACAATTTCCGTTTCAGTAGCACTTATCCCTGGACATTTCAAACACAATTTTTATTAAGGCAGTCATTATTACGAATTCTTATATCAAAAGTGCAGTTGCCTGTATCGTTTCGCTCCAGTACAATGGATATTTTTGTTTGTATGTGATTGCCAATAACAGACATTTTCAGTATCCATGTGCCAGACTCGCAATACTTTATACAGCGTATTTATATAATGAAAGTGGAATGGACATAAGTGCAAGTACTCTTGTCTCGCGCACTACAACTTAAAGGGACAGAGGCAAATTTCCATCAAAATACATAATTCTTTAAAATAGCTAAAATGGATAGATTGGGACCAGAGGGTGTATTGAGTCAATCCCACAATGCACCAGTTTTAGGAAATGTCACCTCAATAAGGTCATGTGATCCATCACAAATCCTATTCTTAACACATAAAAACCCTGACTTTTACACTCATTAGTACTTAGGGAATTTTTTGCATGATCATGAAATGTCTTGTGGTTCTTGATGTGTGTTTTGTACAGTACAGTATATGCACATTGCAATGCATTATGGGATTGATTCAAAACACCCTCTGGATTGGGACGGACTTTCAGTGAGCTGTAAGAATAGTGTTGCACCAAGGAATGTTATAATAACCAACACCTTTCACCAATGCGGCCCGGGTTCGATTCTTGGTCGAGCCAGTGTCGTATGTGAATTTGGTTGCCGATCCATACACTTTCTCCGAACACTTTCTCCGAACACTTCGGTTTCCTCCTGCATCTAAAATCGGACTTCTTCCATAAATCGTCCCCCGTTGTTGTTCTGGAGGCGTCCCTTGAATTTAAAGCAATAACAGCATTTTTTAAAGAGCGCCCCATTTTTTCCCCAAAATGAGATTTTTGCACAGTTGCATTAGTAACTGGCTAGTAAACTATATCTATAAATGGTAAAGCTCGAACATGTCTATGCATCGTAAAAGAAGGAAATTTGTAATTAGGATAATTAATATCGGAGATCCCGATAATAATTCAACGGCTGCTGGAAACGGCCTTCAAATACGAAATAGCCGGGAAAAAAAGAAAAAGCGCCATGTACGTGTTAAATCATCCATTAGTTCCATTGGTTCAGGCAAGTCAGTTAGAGGTCAGTTTTTGTGAGGTGGCACTATTTCATAATGGACGGACAGAAAATTTTTGGCGTTTCCAGTTCCACTTTTGAGCATTACCATTCGCAGGTATAGTTTACAAGACAATGACCAACATAACTGTGCAAAAATATCAAAATTTGAAAATTGGGGGACCTCTTCAAAAATGTGCTGTTATTGCTTTAATGCATATAGCAATATTGCGTTCTGCCTGCCGAAAGTAATAAATAAATAAATACACTTTACTTGCACCAAACGTTTGCCGATGATTACATAAATAAGAAGGTATCACAGACTGAAAAAACATAAACAAAATGTGCCCGGGTTCCTTTAAGGTGCTTCTTCTTAGAAGTAGCATCATTAGAAAAACGTAACACTGACAATTCAGAGTAACGCTGTGCTGAAGTTGTTGCAACAAAAGAACACTGCAGATTCCACTTGAGGCAGCATTGTCAGTGTTATTCATTTTTAGAGATATTTGTTATTATCTCCTCTATTTGCAACATGCAGAAAAACCAATTTGAAAAGAGCTAAGACCACAAGCAAATCTGAAGTTGGATATTTTAATGTTGATTTTTTTTTGTTAAAAACGATAAATATATTTCAGTGTTACTCTTATTTTCATGTATTTAGTGTTCTATTTTCATAATGCATGGATGCGAGAAAAGCAAATCTCAAGTAGTTGATCTTTTATGTTGATTTTTTTTTGTTAAAAACGATAAATATATTTCAGCGTTACTCTTATTTTCAATGTAATAGTGTTCTTTTTTTCATAATGCATGGATGCGAGAAGTAAAGTGTTATGAAGGCAAAATTCGTCGTTCACGATCCCGAGGAACAAAAGGTCACCACAATAATATACAAACACTGGCCATAAGTATTGCACCATGCAAAAAAGAAAAAATTCGTGAATCACAAATTGATTTCAAATGATAAAAGTATTCTTGACCACATCTTACGTATCAAATGTCAAAGTTATGGTTTTCATACAGATGTTATTCACAGAATCCAAGGAGGGTAAAAAAAAAGTTTGATTTGATTGTCATGTTCCATAAATATGGCGAATTACAGAAACTGCGAATAGATTTAACTTGTCGATTGCACCTCCAGAAGGAATACAGAACCACAGAAGGAAAACAAAGGAAATGGTTTCAAAATAGCCGCTTAAGGAATTGTTCGGGCTTAGTTTGGGTTTTTTAAAATATTTGCAGGAAAAAATGGAGTGGTTTTGAGGACGGGAAATGAGATAAAGTCAATGGAAGACGGTGGTCTTAGAAAAATGTGTGAAAAATTGGAGGACATCAAAATGCTACTCGTCTGATAAATCACGTTGTTTACATAAATCATGTCTAATTACGTGTTTACAGTGCATGACAAAACAAGCAAATATGTCAACGGTGCGAAATTAAAAAGTTGTTTTCAAGTTACCATGTGACCGCTTTCTCGTCATTAAATTTCCCGAGTCCGACGGCCCTGGACCCGTGATCCGTTTCTATCGCCATTATCTTCATTTCAGGTCAATACAAACCACTCGATTGTTAACCCTAAAAATTTAGAGTAGAAACTGACAAACCCCATATTAATCCATTAAGTGATAATGGCAACCATTTTGACTTCTGTGCCTAGTTGATGTTCCTTCTGGAGTACAATCGGCAAGATATCATTAGCTGGCCTCTTTAACCAGCCATATTGTGGAGAACATGACAAGGCAATCAAACGTTTTCGCACTATTTGATTCTGGGGAACCGCAATAGTCTGAAATCGTTAATTCTGACCGTAATGTGGAGTCAAAAGAATTCTTAGTGCAATTTTAAATCAATTTTTGAATATAAATTGTTTTTCTCATTTTGCAATACTTCTGGCCATTGTGTGTAACACTGAATTTCCATTGAAAATATTTTTTTTAGAAAAATTAGAATTTGATGTTTTAAAATGCGGAGATATACCTTGTCCAATAACTTTAAAAGAGTTAGTATATTTTCCTTTCCATTCGAAAGAAAAGAAAAAACAATCGAATCGGTAATAAATCAGGAGTTAAAAATAACTCCAGAGGAGGTGATATTTTCACTCGATAAGGATTACCCCCATTGATCAATCTTAATTAACGTTTGATCACTGTAGGCAATCCAAGGATATTTAACTTTTTTGATAGATTGACTTGTTACTTTTTTGGAGTGACTTTTCACTCCTTTGGGGCGAAGTTTCACTCTTTAGGAGTGGCTTTTAATCATTTTGCTCTTTAGGCGAGTGCATATTTCGCTATTTCACACACTATTACGAACATCAAGACTTCAGACAAAATGGTATTCAGTCCACGAATTAAACAAGTTATAATTTTATAGCACCCGAGGCATAAATTGGTATACTTATTATCTAAGTATTGCGGGACATGTTTGGGTGTGAAAGCACACGCATGGTCAATATCAGGGCGGAAATGACCGGGCACGAAGTCGGTCCATGTCAACGTTTATCAGGCATCGCACGCACCGTCCCCGTTGAGTTGACTTCAAGTTAGTATTGGTGAAATTTCATCCATGTAGACAAATGCGGTTGACAATTTGACCTGGATTTTCAAATTACAATTAACCGTAAATTATATATTAGGTTAAACTTGAATTAAGGAATAATAAGAATCCCATTCATTTACTCCAAGATGTCTCCACAGAGAGAGTATCCTTCTGTTCTTTTCAGTGCGTGGGAACACAGTTTCTGGGGCTAGTTTGACACTACAGAAACGCTTATAGCTTTATAGCTTTTTTCGACAATTTGGGGAAACCTCATTTTCCATAAACCCCCTGAGCACTATCATCATTCTAACAACATCTATGATTGGCTTATTATATGACATGACACGATATATTCCCTTGACTAACCAGTATCGTCGCTGTGCCGGAAAACTACTCCTGTGTGCATTTCGAAATCAAAGGCGTCTATGTGAAAATTAACGCCAATTTCAAAACCTATGTGCAAAATTTCATTTCTCATAAAAACTGTCTGAACTTAAAAACAATATGCTAAGTAACTTATCTGATGATTTTTTTGGTAAAACAAAGTCTATTCTATCAAGTAATAGCATTAGTTTTAATGGATTTCAATTAAGAGTGAACTAATAGGGCGTTTTGATGTTGCTAGTAAACAAGGAGATTTTGAAAGTGGGGCCCATTTTCACACAGGAACTTTTGATTCCAAAGGTCAAATGTACATAGGAGGTTTTTCCTGCCCAGCGACGATATACTTGCATCTCACTTTGTCTGTGATTGGCTAATTCATGTTATTAACAACCAATCAAATCAGCTGGAAGAGGCCATGGGGTTAACAAAACTGAAGAGTAGCCATGTACTCTTTGCACCGAATGATTTCATCATAGTCAGGAGAAGAACCCGTACAATGAATATAAGCATTTCCGAGGTTTTGCCATCTCTTTAAAGGTGCAACTAGAGATTTCAAGGATCCATACAATTGTGTCATATTTAGTAATTCCATATTGACTAGACACTCATTGGAAACTATTTGATTTGGCTATTTTTCCAATGTAAAACATAGGCAGAATTACGTATTTACTCCAATACGAAATTATAAATTTAATAAATTTTGTAGCAAAGACATAATTCTACCTTAATCCTTTCTGATAGCGATTTTTATGGAAAAAGTTACACATATTAGTGCAAAAATCCGAGCTTTCAATTTTAAGGGACACTTGATTCGTGAAATCGCTGCTCATTGCAGCTTTAAGTTTACACAAGCCATTTTTTTAGTTTTTTAATCATTGAAATATAGATCAAACATTCTGATTTTTTGATGATTTAGTTCCTTCTTAATCCTTTGAACACGGCAAGCGTCCCCAGTCAAATTTGTCAAATTTTGTTTCACAAAGGTCAAAATTATTTATTTTCCAGGGCATATTTCAGAATCAGCATGAAAAATGCATCTTAATTAGTCCAAACAAGCCCAGTCTTTGCTGGTATTCTTTTTAGATGGCTTTCCAAATGACCTGCAAGCATTTGGGACGCCATCTCTAAAGCCTCTGACTTATGTTCTATAACGTTTACAGAATTGGCCTGTATCGATAGGGTAAAGTATTGTTTTACGGGTATGTGTACCAAAAAAATCAAAAAAAGCAAATATATCAAAGAAAATCTAGTATTCAGAGAGATCAAATATTGACATATACCACCTCAAATATTTACTTAAGACTTCAAAATAGTAGGGAAATATACACTTATCACTACTGGGCAACCATATTAATCATTTAGAAGTAATTTGACATGGATTTCAACCACTTTAAAATGTCGCAAGTAGAATTTGTCCCTAAAGATCACGATCACACCATATCAAATTACACTTGAAGAGCGTATAATACGATGAAGTGTTCCTAATTACCGAAACCACTACCAGGCATTACGGGATTTGCATGTCTTATAAACAACCGGTGAAGAATATCAATATGCGCTGAGAATTTTTAGCACTAGCTTGAAGCATTCCTTGACCTTATTACTCCAAACAAGGGCAATGAGGTGGTTGTTATATAAGTTTACTTGTAACTTGTGTATCAGGCAATCTTTTGAGTGCCCAAAGCAGTGACTGCAGTTCACAAATGAGCTAGTTTGAAGCGTTTAATAGTATGCTGACCATGAAAATATATAAGTTGTCTCTGTCCGTGAAAAATCATTGTGAAATAGATAAATATCACCGAAAAATATTTTGTTATTTGAGTCATGATAATCAGAAAACTATTTGCTAATTTTTGACATTTATTTTTGCTCAAATTTGAATAGGTGGTTCGAATGGTTAGGATGGAGAGAACTCCGCAGAAAAATTACAGTAGATCTCACAATTCCCTTCCAAATATGCACTTCTAAATGCATATCCAATTATGTAAGATTTGCTTGGTATATTATATAGGAATAATTAAATATAAAATCAAAATGACTTGACTTTCTGATCGGAAAACTTAATTTTTATCTTTATGCATAGAACTTGCGTAAAACAAGACTTGTTGGTTTTTATCTCTGTTGAGTGGATTGTATATTTTTTCCAGAAACAGTGAGGCCCTTGGCTTTTTAACACCTCTAGATTATACATGTCAATTTGTAAAGCAATTGAAAACATTATCGAAAATGTGTTTTGGTTAAACAAAGTTAACATTCAGTACTCCCGTACTCGTTTGCACCTGATGTATTTTATTCTGTAAGCATGCGCAAACATTACCAAAGTCTAGAAAGACGTTTTTCTAGAGCGTCTTATTAGGACTTAGTGTACTTACGCCGGCCACATATTACACGGCTAAGAATTAGTCTCTGTCACTGTGGGCTTTACTTCGTTGAGTCAGCGGTGTGTGTTACTCCGCTTAGATATTCGTATAATATGTAGCACCCTCAACGGCAGATTTCCCTTGAAAAGTCCACGGGATCAATATAGTTTTCAATCGTTAGAAATGATAAACTACCATAGCCTACACAACGTTGGACTGACTTATTTTTGCTCATATCTGAATTTCATTAACACACATATTGTTCTGAATGAGTCAGATGTTGTCATTCATACTTTGTAATTTACATTATAGAATCAACATTATTTTAGCTTTCACCAAATCAGCTGAAGAACGGTGATTTGATCCAGTAACCTTCGTATGATATTAAGAATATATTATATAAAATACACAATGTGCACCGGCCGCTCTGAAGAGAGAAAAAAAAAACCGTCCACCCAAGCAATATTAGCACATTTTTTTGAAGAGCGCCCCCAATTTTTCAAAAAATTTTAGATTTTTACACGGTTGCATTGGTAACTGGCTAGTAAACCATACCTGTGAATGGTTAAGCTCGAAAATGTCTGTGTCTCACAAACGAAGGATTTTTGTAATTAGAATAATTATTATCGGGATCCCGATAATAATTCAACGGCTGATGGAAACGGTCTTCCAATGTGAAATAGCCGGGAAATAGCGCCATGTACGTGTCTACGCTCATCCATTGGTTGTTTTATTGGTTCAGGAAATCAAGTTCGAGGTTATTTTCTCATCAAGGTGGCACTATTTCATCATGGACGGACATAAACGTAGCATTTCTAGCTCTGCCGTTAAGTCCAATCTGGGATCCAAATCCTTATTACAAAATCGCTTATGATAAATACGCATTTTTTAGCATTCTCGTTCGCAGGTATAGTTTCCTAGACAATCACCAACGTAACTGTGCCAAAATATAAAATTTTGAAAATTGGGGCCGCTCTTCAAAAAAATGTGAGATTTATGCTTTAAAGTCACATTCAGAGATTCCGTGTGAAGGGCGTCCTCAGTTTTTTGAGAAAAGCCCCATTTGTACTTGCGCGCATAACCCTCCTCAATAACAAATATCCCAACCGAGCACATGTGGCAGTGGTAAAAAGCGCCGACGCGGCACGCCAAAGGTAGTGAGTTGGAGCCCTGCTGTGGCCAAAAGGCGCTTAACCTCAATTACTCTCTCCTACCTAGTTTATTAAGGGATCCCTGCATTATTACAAGGTTTGGAAGTAACAGACTCGCCGGGGGGCCACATGGGTTTAACATGACCTGGAATGCTGTCAAAGGTTGTGTGGTTTCAATGTGTTCAGGGGACTTTCCTTAACAATTTCTAGGTGGACAACCCTTGAAAATTTGTCCAAACAAAATGGAGCGGGAATTTTTCAAAATGGCCACCATTTAAAAACTAGTTTGACCATTATCTCAGCCCACAATGTCAATGAGTTGTGGCCGTTTTGTGGCTAACCTAAGTTTTGCGGCACTTAATCCACGGTGCAATTCAAGCTAAACGCGTAAATGATAATTACACATATGGCAGTCATTTTTCTTTCAAAATGGCCGCCCAATTCAAAGATATTTGACATATCTCAGCCCAGAATGTACATAAAGTTGTGATTTTGGTGGCTATACTCAGGTTTTTTTTGAGGTCACTGAATCTGAATTCATTGGTGCAATCAAGTTCAATATCAATTTATAAACATAATATGGTGCCATTTTGTTCAAAATGGCGCCACTCAATGACTATTTTACCATATCTCGGACCACACAATGTGCAGAGGAGCTGAGATTTTGGTGGCTGTTGTAGGCCAAAGATTCTGGGGCCATGGAATCCATTGGAGCAATCGGTTCATAAATAGCATCCATAAACTGCAAACAAAACAGCCGTCAAAATGGCTGCCATAGCCACTGCATTGCACTATTGATGCATTTTCGTCATGTTTCCAAGCCATTGCTCATTGAACACCTTGTTTGAAAAGGTATGTAAATACTCAAATGAAAACTCATTTGTGACAGTTGGGGCATATAAAGATAACGTTACATTTTTTAAAAAATGGGCTTCTGATATGGGACGAAACACAAAACAAACGAAACAGGCTCAGTGCACAATGGATTACACGTTTATTCTGTTATCATTACATTTTATACTATGACGGAATAAAGCGGGTAATCCAATGGGTGCACGAGCCTGTGTCGGTCGACCGATGTTTAACCAGCAGTAAAATGAACTGATAAATCATATTTTCTTTGATGTTTTAGTACTAACCTGATGAATTGATACTCAAACACCTTCAAAAATGCCCGCCCTCTCTTTCAAGACAAAGTCGGCAAACGACAGCCCATGTCAGCACAGCTTGTCCTGCCATTGGAGGATCATCACGTGAGACTTCCACCTCATGTTGTATACCATCCTGTGCCCACCAAAACTATCGGAAGACACCCCTTTTGTGGCCATAAGAAATCCAGTTCAAGTTAAGGCACAACATCGTGGTTAATCATCGGAGCTTAAAACTTGCCCATTGACTTTTAGTTCGAAAAAGAAAGCTCATAGCTCTACATTGGCGGGAGTTTGCGTAAACCTGACTCACTGACCACACTTTTTTTCTACACAATTAGGAACCCTTCACAGAATAAAGCCATGTTGTTCCGTTAAGGTTTCGAATTCATCAGTGTGTCAGAAAAAGGTCTGTCAGATCGGTCAGGTACTGAACCACAGAGAAAGTATCCAGGGATTAGTTTCTCTCGACTCATGTTTGTATCAACGTTAAAAACGAGGGGTCCCAGTGGTGAATTTTGTCAATGACGCGGTGTTGTAACATCAACATTCATAAAAAACACCTCGCTTGCGTCACAATCATGCAATGCTCTAGAAATCTCGCGTCTATCTGACAACGATTCCAATAGCCACTCGGCAAAGTTTGCCTTATTTGAATGTGCTGAAGTTGATGGCGAATGGACAATCTGTACGGCTGGAAGTTCAAGGTCACTTTTTTTGTTTATCTGGTTGAACATTAAAGGGGCCGGAGAGTCCAAGTACATTTCTTCTTGCAGTGGTTCCCTTGGATGTTCTTCAAATCGACGTAAACTGCCTTAATGTTATTGTGTCAGTTCTCACTGTGCGTCGGCCATAATCTCGATTATTTATTCACATTTGTCCAGATGGTGGATCCTGTCAGGAAAGGCTTCCCTTAAAGCATTTGAGTACCTTGTATGCTCTTTGTGTCATAAATTTTGGCCACAGCGGACACTTATGGTTGAGTGGTAAGCTGCACCAGGTTGCTACTTAAATGTTTAACGTGTGAATGAATTTTACCATTGAAATTGGCATAATTCCTCACTAGATGTTTCACATATAACCCTAACAATAGACAGTTAATATGGGCCATAACTTTCCACCGGTTTGCAGTTTGTTTTAAAATAAGTAAATGCGTTACTAACTGAAATACAAAAATTAGCCGGAAGTGTACTGTAGGGCATGAACGTTTTGACTTCGCCAGGCTCTTCTTCAAAGCAAATTGACAAAACAACAGATAAAGACAACTGATATGATAAGTAACAAAAAATAAGCATTCCATACAACACAAACAGCTTTTTAATGTGATTTTGGACATGACCATTTCAAGCTATGTGTCAGTGAGGCATGACTGGATCAAGGGAAATGCTTACTGTTTTACTTTATAGTAAAATAATATTCTGGTCCTACAGCACACAGTTCACCAAAATTAGGTCTTGTTTCAAGATATTTTGCTGGGATGCCCTGTATACCAAACTTAGAGCTGGTTTCATTGATACCAATAGTTTGTGTGTGAGTGTGTGATTGTGTGTGGGTGTGTGTGTGTGTGGTGTGGATGGGTGGGGGGTGGTGTGTCGTGTGTGTGTGTGTGTGTGTGTGGTGTTGTGGTTGCGGACCAAATCTTCCGCTCATGTGGCCAGTGCTGGAAAGGCAGCATCATAATTGTACTGGGGCTGTCCTTCAATCAAGAATGTGGATGTACATATATGACACCTTCTATCTTAATTCGCTTTCTGATTATCCATGCATTCGGTACTTAAAGGAGCAGAATACGCGTATAGAATTTTTCACTAATGCACCAACATGAAACATTTGAATACAATACAGTAGTATTATAAAATCTGCTAAGTATAGAACCATTCGCATTTACTTATCAAAGTGTTGTTAACGTTTTGGAAAATGAAACATTGTGAATTAACTATTTACACATTTCTGTTAGGCACCGTATAAGCGTTCTCTAAAACATTGCAGTTCAACCCTTTGGGGGGGGGGGGGATACCATTTGGCAGCCATTTTGGAATAATTCGTCGAGTTGATAAAGTTTTGCATTAAGTGATGCTCCAATGGATTCTACGACCTCAAGAAACCTGGGTATAGCACCAAAATCACAAAAACTCTATGTAAAATTGTGGGCTGAGATATGGTCAAAATAGTTTTGATGGCAGCCATTTTGAAAAAATGGCCGCCATATTGGTATATACATTTATATGTGTAGCTTGAGGGCACCCAAAGGGATTCAGGGACCCCAAAAACTAGGTTATTAACAAAATCACCCACCTCTTGGACACTGTGTGCGAGATATGGTCTATAGTTTAACTGGCGGCCATTTTGAAAAGGATGCCATTTTGTTTTGAAGTAGCAATTTTCAGGGTTGTCCACCTAGAAGTTGTTTTGGGAGGTCCCTGAACACGTGATACCACACACCTGTGACAGCCATCCATCGTCGGGTGGACCATTAAAAAGTGGTGTTGGACCTGGGGTAAGTAGCACGTTATTATGGTGGAATCTAGCCCAATCGCTTCGAAAGCCAGAGATGGACACTTGTTCGTCTGTATACAGGTCCGCCCCTTTACTTTCTTTACCAAACGAATAAGCAGCGATGTTTCATTTTAAAATCCTGATACAAAAAAGCTAATTAAACTTAAAATGGATTGTTAGAAGCAATTTGAAATATTAGCAGACGCACACGCACTACTAGGACCCAAGGCATGTGCCAAAACTAGTGGTTGTGAGGAATATCAATTTAAATAGAGTACATTTAACCCACGTTAAAATCGTTTACCTTTTATCTTGATTCGCAGCTAAATTCGCCAAGCCTTTCGATCGTATTCGGCTGTACATCATCAGGCAGGACGCACCTCCCGAGTTATTAACACCAGCGGGCTACAACGCTATTTCCTACACAGTACAAAGCAGTATCGAGACTCGCTCACCCACGGCACGGAAAGTGGGCCCGCTATCTCAGATGGGTAAAGGTTCTTCGAACACGGCATGGCAAAAGCACATAGTCATGGCTCGGTAACTTAAAATACAAACTCGTACATTTGTATATTATAAATATATATTTCTGTACCATGCTAACGGGATAGATGTGTAATCCAGTAGGCTAGTCAAATTGTGACAAGCACGGGGGCTAACCTAAAAGTAATTGCAAAAGAATATTTTCTTCAAAATTTTACGAAAGAACCTCCAAGAACAAATATTAAAAATTTTACCAAAATCAAATAGTGGAAAATGTATATTTAGGGCCACTTAGGGGTCAAAATTGAAAAAATGCCGAAAAAACGTGATGAAAGGTATTACAAGCATGATATCACTTCTTCAGGAATACTTATAAAAGTGAGTTTGCCTATCTGCAGGTTGTAATTCAATTACCAAACAGCGCATAGGTTCAAGGTCAACAATGGGAAAAATAAGATTTATCCATTGTTATAAATTGGGACAAAAGTGAAAAAAAAAAACTTTTTTTTTTAAAAACAGAACCTGAAAATACACGTTGAAACATATATGTTAATTTATTAGATAAATTAAATGCAAAATATGACTGGGTCTATGGGAGTAACCTAGCCATAAGTCGTCTATTGAACTGTCCAACGTTTAGAATCCGTAGGTTCCTTATCATGTCTGACTGATAACGAAAAACACAACCAGCGTATTGAACAAAAATCGTACTCTTCTGTCTATTTCACCCATTGAATGGATGACCTTTGAAATGTGATGTATTGTTATTCTACTGAAACTGTAGATCATTGATAGGGCAAACTATCGTTTGAAAAAACTTTAATAAAACAAAAAACAGTCGGAAATGTGTATCCTAAAAATACCACTGCAAAAACAGTCTTTAGAATTTAAACACTTTCTAAACACTATTTTGCACCAACGTTTCTAAACACATTTTGAAAATTTGACATTAGGTGTGTATACATTTGATAGCCAAGTGTTTAGGTATTAAACAGTCAAATCTCTCTAAACACTATGGCACCACGTTTCTAAAACACTGTTTTTGCAGTGTTTTATAACCCTGTTTATAAACTTTCCTACCCTGATTCCACAATGCTCCGATCAACGAGATTCCGTAAACTTTTATAGCATTATTTGTGGAAATATCGCAGTGGATCGACACCAAAGTTATTTCTTTTGCAATTTTTTTGGGTTCAAGTCATAAACTGATTGGACATACAACCTGAGACCAGCAGTTGTAATTTCCTCCCGTTGGTTTGTAAAATACTGCACACCAAAAAAGAAAAAATGCCTCCATTTCCACTTAAAAAGAATGTAACTTTAAGAATGGGGTCTGCAAGGGTTTCATGACTAGTCCAAATAATCCCAATTTCCATCAATGGGAGAGTCGTTTGACGGCTAATGGCCAAGTTATTCCTGTAGGGTTAAAACTTGTAGGAGTATTACAAAAGCATTAAATACCCCACTATAGTAATATGAGACAAATTACTATAAATGACAAATGGGCATTAACCATATTTTTTTTCTTATGTATATTCAACACTGTTATATATACCTAACATGATCTACTATGACTTGGAAAGCCCAGATTGGAAATGCTTTAATTTCTGAAACGTATCCTCTGCAGACGATCTACCTAGGAACAGTGGTCACCACAAGCTGGAAGGCGGCAGGCAGCTGCCAGGTCGCTTCAAGGGGGCAGGTTTCCGGTTCAGAGCAATGAAAAATCCTGATAGCAGGCAAAAATTACCCACTCCCTGGGCAACAAAATGTTAAAAAAGGGTTAACTTAGCATTGATATCAATGTTTATTCCCGGTTCCATTCCATTTTGAGGGTCACATTGCTCATCCAGGCCACCCCGCTGATATTGCCTGCTAGCTGATTTGGGTTACAAAATACACATCACGATGTTTCTCACATTTAATTTATCAAGTATGAGTTGGGAAAACTGTGAGTCCGCCTGTAACTCAAGGGAAATCAATGAAATTGAAATGATTTTTAATATAATTAGCTAATAACGCCTTTCGCAGCTATTTTAATGCAAATAACAAAACACTTTGCACTTAAAATGTATCATTTTTCCACGACATTTTTTTAAATTTGGTATCAAAAATACCCAAAAGAAAATATACCTCGAACCACGATGCATGGTAGGGCTGATTAGGCTGATGCCTTAACCCAAAACTAATGCAAAAGAATAATTTTCTTCCAGAATTGTAATTGAAAAACCTTAAAAACAAACATTTCAAAAGTTACCAAAACCCACGAGTGAAAATTTAAGGGGTAGGTTAATATAGGGTGTCACAAGATGAAAAGGGTCAAAAGGCGTTGAAATGTAAAAACCAACATGTCGTCGCTTTCAAGGATAAAAAAGGTATAGTTTGCCATTATCTGCAGGTGTAGTTGAATTTTCTCCAGAGGAGGGCGAAAAGGGGATACGTCTCTAGTTTCAGCGATGCCTATCCGAAACCTAAGCCGCCTAGGCTTTACAGAATTATTACCATCACTTGCGGTTGCATCCGCTTTTTCCTTGCGGTTGGACCCGCCATTTTATATTCCAATATATAGAATTAGACATATTTTTTAAATTCCACCCATCAATGGCGGGAAAATGAGGTGTTGTTGCCTATGCAACTTATTAGCGGTATGTCCCTTCGCAATAGAAGCCATCGGCGGTCACAAAATAGTGAGTGTACAATTAAAGCCGATTTGCTAAATTTACTGTTTATGTTCTGCCAAGGGGTATTATGGCAAACCCTGTTCTAATCACTTAGTAAAACACGCAAAGTGTTAAAACAAAAACTTCAAAGTCGTTTAAAAACAACTTTTAAAAACGGTCCCTTAACGGGTGCTTTGTTAACGAAAAGATGATTCAAAGTTTTATAAAAAACCATGGGCCGTATCTCAAACGAGTATTCTCTAAACTGTGGTTAGCTAAAGCCACAGTTTAAAACCCCCGAAGGATAAATATTTACCAAAGTGTGTTAGCTAACACGATATTCAAAAGCCGTAAACGTAAATATCATCCACCGAAACGTGACTTATCTTCGCCTATATTACGTACGTCGAGTCGTGAAACAAGATTAATGTCAGACAAGCCTCCGTACGTGTTGATGCTACGCAGGAAGTTCACGGGTAAATTTCAAGATGTCGCGTTTTTATGCAAGGAGCTTAGAATTTGTTAAGGATGGGAAAAACACCAGTCTATTCAAACAACTTTTGTATACTGTCGCGTGCTGCACTTTCTATATCATTCAATACACACAAGCCTAAACAATATAGGAAGGAAAAATAAAAATGGAGAGAAGAAATCAACTGAGGACTCGTAAAAGAAAGATCTAGAGAAATAAAGAGGACAACTGGTCTAACAACGAGTATCACACATAGCTGAATAGCTGAAAAATTGCCATTTTGATGAACGCGTGGAAGTTTGTTAAACACGCTTAAACTACCCCATTACCAAACACGTTAGCGATTTTCGGCTAAAATTTCAACAGCGTTTAAAGTTACCATGCTTTGAGAATTGCGTGATTTGAGAAGCGGTTATATTGCGATTTAACCAGTGTTTAGCGGAAACATCGTTGAGAATACGGGCCATGTCACTAAATTAGGCGGTTTGATTAATAAAAATTATGATTTCTAATTACAGCTCTTGCTCTTGGAACATAATGATAATATTTTTTTTTTAAACGTTACAAAAATACGCCTCTGCAGGACGCATTTCATTAATGATAAAAGGTGCATTCAAATAATTTTTATTGAAATGAATTAATGGATTCATATTCTATTTACTTAACAAACAAAACGAAGTGGTTAAAGGTGCAACGAGAGATTTTGAGGCAAAAAAATATTAGGTCATAATAGTAATTTCATAGAGTAGACAATCAATAGATTTCTTACCTTGTATTTGGCTACCGAAATTTCTTAAAAGAGAGAAAAGGGTGATTTTGATTTGCTTATATTTCAATATAAAACATAGGCTGAATTTCGTATTTGCTCCTATACGAAATTAGAAATTTCACAATTTGTATACCAAAGAAGCATTTTTCAGCTTAATCCTTTTAGATGGAGATATTTTGATGGGAAAACTTTACATCAAGGCAAAAATCAGTACTTTCGATTTTTTAGGGACACCTGATATGTGAAATCTCTCGTTGCACCTTTAAGTCACTATTGTACCATGATTGTATACAACCATTCCTTCCCTTTTGATGGTCAAAGAGTATACTATTTAAATATACATAGGTTTTGACGAGGTGAATAACTTAAAAGCTGCTTGCAAAGAACAACTAAACAACAAGCCCATGAACGAAGCTAAGTAAGAAACCATTCCATATTTGGTAATTGCAGGTAGACTCAATAGCTACAATTGATACCATACTGCAAAGCTGCAAGTAATTGTATTGATATCAAATGTGCATGTGGCTCTGTTCAAGATATGCATAATATACACTGGGTGGATCATCCATTATTCTGGGTGGATCATCCATTATTCAGACATTCCTTTCTATTGATGCTTCGGGAACCATGATACTTTGCGACAGGGCTTTACACACGAATCTTACAAAAATTGACTGTGATTTAAATGTGTAGCTATGACTCACCGCATACAGTTGACCGGTGGCTTAACGTTTCCTCCGAAGAACGAACTGTTTTCGTGGTTTATCCAAATGAACCAATGGGGGGAGCGAATTCAAAATTTAATGAATAGTTTATATGCAAATTAAATTCCGAATTTAGTTCATTATCATATCCCAAATGTAGTAGTAGTATCTGATTAAATAATGACTTTAGTACCTGATTAAAACATGAATTTAGTACCTGATTAAATCCTGAATTCAGTGCCTGATTAAATCCCAGCGAGTGGACCCGGTAGGAATTGAACCCGTGACCTCCAGCACCAAAGTTAGATACCTAAGCCAGAAGGCTGCGGTCTTCGTGTGTGGTTATCTTTTTTGACACCCTAAAGTCAGAATTGTTCCCTATCATAATTGAACCTTTGTTGTAATTTAAAACCAAATTAGCTAATCTGGACGAGACCGGTTACATTATAGTTGTCAGTCCATTTGTATCGTTTTCTTTAAAGGGGGATGGCCCGATTTAAGGATGTGAAGTTTTCATCTTGATAGATTGGCCTTCACTCCATCTGTAAAGTTTCGCGCCGATATTTCAATCCGTTTTGATGCGAGAGCTAAAAACGTGATTTTGTAAGCCCCATAGAGTACTCTGTAAAATTAATATTGGTCGACCAAAATGGGTCACATTTTCGCTCATAACTTCTAAACCAAACATCCTTTGCCTCTAAGATTTCACAGGGTAAATGAGAAAAATAGTAGCTTTCTTCTGATACCAAAATGTTGACCACTTCCGGTAAAATCTGGGGCTTCTGGGGACGAGGCTATTAGCGATCTGGCCATGGACCTTTAATTAACACGGTTAGGATTCAAAAAGTATGGTAATGTATATGGATGAAACTTGGGCAAATATTTCTGCATATTCTCTGAATGCAATTACAAGCCATACTCACGGCTACCAAAATAGTAAAGTCTCGTGGGTACAGGGATATTGTCAATGGCAATTGGTAATGCCTATATTTTATCAAAGGCACGTGAAAGGGTCCACCCTGACATTTCAAGCAACGAATCAGCCAAAATGTTGCTGTTTACGTCATTTCAAAGTCTCATCATCATCACAGTAGATAACGACATCGTGAAAGATAATCACTCCTTCGTTGATTGATGCAGTAAACACATCTTTAAACTTGATGGAAATTTAGCATGTATAAGGGACTTTTATGAGAATGAAGACGGTCAAATTGCATAGCTAAAATCATATACTGTCACACTTCATCCGTTGTTATTAAAATGACACAATCTTTTATTTAAATACAATCATAAATTGAGCCCATATGCTTTGTATTATAGTAATTGTTTAGCGTTAACCGGCGTTTACCCTGCAGTATTTTCCCAATCGATTGCTCTTCGGAAAATTCTTTCCACTCTTTCACCCCGTTTTACGTTGTTTTTATTTAATTTTTATACCCAATCTCGATCAAGAAATATCTAAGTATTTGTATTAAAGTTGACAACCTGTTTTTTTTCAGGATATCAAAAAAATCCATCAAATTCAAACATGGTCTATATTAAAGGCCGACTCAGAGATTTCCCGATGAGGGCACACTCAATTTTCAAACAAATTGTGTTTTTTTGTATGTACATAATGCTTGTCCATATACTAATCATTGTGTGAAATAACTAAGCTCAAAACGAAGTCCTTCATATAGAAAATCGCAACTTTGTTATAAAATTCCGGATCCGGAATTTTTGTTATACACGGTATCCTATGGCAGTGTTATACTGTGCATAAATGTTTACTGCATGAAAACGGAAAATCCAATTCATCTCTAACTTTGGAATTGAACATTTTAGGTGACTATCTTTAGTTCTGGATGACTATATTTAATTTCTACTCAAAATCATTATCTTTCGAAATCTCTGAGTCAGCGTTTAATAAATGCGCGCAAAAAATGTCAATTTTGATTAATCTCTTTCAAAGTTTTGCATATACCAAATCTCCGTTTTGTTTTGTGTTTGTATTTTTGCACCATAAACTTTCCGTCAATGCATACTTTTCTAGGTCTTAAATTTATATTTAGGACGATATGTGACACACAACATTCTTTGCATTGTGATGTGCACTGCCCCCTTAAAGCAGGGGTCTTCTAATCTGATAGGAAACACTGGCATGGTAAGTACATACACAAAGATGTCATCACTGCCGAAGGTATTCTTAAAATGAGGTGATGTTAACAGATAGTACGAAATCAATTACTTTGTACTGATATTCGTATCGTTCCCGGCAGTCCCCCTCCATCTTTAGCTTCTTTGAAGTTCGCCTTTCTGCTTACTTTATAACAATTTGGATTTTCAAGAAAGGTCGCCGACATTGATTTGTCTCATTGTAGCCATGTAAGATATATTACTATACTCATAATATATACATCTCGGAATGTTGCGCCTTAAGCCAGGGGCAATTGCGTATCGGAAATGACTTTAGGGTAGCACACTAATGTGTGTCTTCTCAAGTAAAGCCTCGCCAAGAGACTCGTATCAGAAGATTGGCATGAAATAAGTAGTGTAAAATACCCAATATTGAGACCATTTGGTTGTTCTCATGCTCGGTACTATAAAGTGAATCTGATAACACTGTTCATTTAGGTCCTTATGAGAAAGCATTATAATATACAAACAACACTACACTGAAACCCCTGGCTAAGATTGTCTGATAGATTACCCCCTTTTATGCAGTATGCGTATTAAGAAATGAGAGAAAGCCACCAGTTTCTTTAAGGGCAATAATTGTCCACTAGACGCCCTAGTTTTGGCCCAGACTTTGTAATCTTCGACTAATTAGGTTCATAACATTGTTATTCCTAATAAATTGATATTATGCATTTACCCAGTCATATGAATTTACCAAATACAGACGGCCATTCATAATTGATCTATATATAACCGTATCTGCCCTGTCATTATTTTAATTATTTATTTATAAATAAATTATTTAATTATTTATAATTTCTGTAAATTTGTTAAAAGTTGTTTTAGTACCACGCCCTCACCAACATCCCATAAACCTACAAGTACACACCTACCCATTAACCTACACCCACGCAGACGGACATACACACAGACAGACACACTTTTGCGGTAACCACACGTGTCATATAAAAACACAACAAGTAAACTTGCTGACATGTATCCGGACTCGCGACTGACGACGGACAACGGACGACAGCAGACGTACGACGGACTTTTACAACATAAAAAGTAGACACATACTAATATTCCTCATTTTCATTATGTTTGCTGTCCACCATAGGTGAATTCTAAGAATGAACCAGTTATCCAAAACGTGTGATTCTCTAGAAACACGACGAAACAAAATTCTGTCTTTTTTTCTCATAAGGAAGGGGTTATCTAGAAATTTCGGCGACCTATTTATCACATTTCTGCATGAAAATCGTTGTTTCGTCCCTAATTTCTGAATTTAACAATATTGTTCAATTTCTCAATGTGTTTTTATTTAGTAAAGATATGCGGATTTTTTTTATCATCGCGACCAAATTTTCCTTTTTTTTTTCTTGACCAGTTTTTAACAAAATTAAAAACCTCTTGAAAACCTAAAAAAATGCGGTAAGGCTTTTTTTTTGGGGGGGGTTGTTTTGTTTAATTTGTTTGAAAACAATTCCCCCTTCCCCCTAGAAATGGCTCAAATCGGCCAATTGGAAGGCCAAAACAGTTGCAAATCATATTTGACTGTCAAATTATTATATTATAAAACAACAATTTCGATTTAGGATCACTTACATATTTTGTTTAAAACGAAATTTTCTATCTCTGAGGCATTTTTTGTGTAAAAAATACCAATTTTCTCAGTATATCAAATACAAACACGAAATGCTGCAAAAATAGCTCTAAAATCAAAATGCGCGCCGCCTACGGGAAACAATTTTTTTTGCCTAAAATGTGATTTTTACACCTATGCGAGCGGGAAGCTAAGACGAACATTTTTTTACCTTAAATGATAAAGTGCACTCATTCTTTTATGATCTTGCTTTTATCCGTGGAACACAAAGTAGCTTGTGAGAAACATGGCGTAGATACTAGGTTGACGTGCAACCCATAGTCCCATACACCAGAATATAGAGAACTTCAATTGACCATTTGTTACATTGGGCGTGTGATGGAAAATAACCACACATGCACTACGACGTCCTATTCTTATAAACCGCATTAACACTACAAAATGTCGATTGCTCCCAAGGGCTATTCAACTTTATCAACATTTAACAAAAATATTTTAGACAGTACTGTGTTACTGTAAATTTGAACAATAATCTCAAAAGAAGTAGATTCTATCATAATTGTGCTGACAGACGCATTTTACGCATCTTTAGACACGGACTCGAGGTGATCATAACCGGTGACTGTCGTGAAATTCCCATGATGTTCCATTCGGAAATTGACAGTATGGTGTCGTCAAAAACAATAAAAATTCACACGGGAAGCAGTCTCATAAATTAGAGTTCGGTAATATTTAAGATGACCTGCGACCTTTGACCTCTTATAACCCTTCCATAATACGCAATGAAAATTCTAATCGTCATGAATTACAGTAACAACAGCACGCAAGGTTACGGAGTTTCAGTAATTGGCCCTAAATGACAAGTGGAAGACCTTTGACCTATCAGAAAATACTTCATATATTCCGCACATACAACGACTGTTAAGTTAAGCAAAAAGCAGACCCAACTGACAAGCAAGGGCACCTAAGGTGGATCCAAAATGATACAACTGCACTTCACAAACAATGGCAAAAATTAAAAACTACTTTAATGAGAGGGGGAACACAGACACTCAACACACAACTATACAAATTGTGTTAAGTTATCAAATATATCACGTAGCATTTTATGGACTTTCATATGACTTTTAAATGACCTTTGACCTCATATTCACAGACACGAGTTATTCTGATGTTTTTAAAATCTTTAAAATGTGGCTTGAGGTACTTACACATTCTTTTGCATAAATACAGATTCAGTGTAAATTTCTAACAAGCGGTTCTCGAACCACTAGTGTCGCTTCCTTTAGCGAACCACATTTCCTTGACTCTGCACAGGTTGGCCTCTAATGACCTTTGACCTTTGTGACCTTAAACCCTACCACGACATGTAAGTCTTTATAGTGTGCGGCTGCCTATGACCTGAGTTCGGTGGCAATTAGAGTTAATGCCACAATCAGTCATTTTTTTAAAATTAAAATTGCTAGTGTTAGGTCATATTAACACGTTATATTACTATTCTTGTTACTTAGCCACTTACAGGGGTGTTTAGTACAACAATTTCCAATACAATAGTGCAAAAAATCGACTTTGACGAAAAATAAGGGGCGCGATTTGATCGACGACGCGGAGATGATTTTCTCGATATCATTTTTTGTTCAAGCTTCTTGAACTTTAATATAGGAGATGATTTCTACAGACTGTCAAAAAAGTTAGTACTCATCAAACATAGATTTATCTATTGTTGGGCACTCTTTTTGGGATGATCAGTAAATTATTTAACAGGAGCAACTTTAGTTTTGCCTAATTTTTATTTTAGGTAAGAATGAATGAATAAACAAGTTCGAAACATTAGCCTACTTAACACTTGATGAGTAATAAATAGTCCCAGAAGATAACTTTAAAATATCAATATCATTGACCTAGATACTTTTGATTTAGTCATTTTCAATTGACCAACTTAAAATATTTTTCATATAGAAAAACAACGGTATCAAAAGGCAACCTTGGTGGACACTGCAAAACGAGGACACATTAACAAGAATTTACAAGGACTATACAAGCTTGTCGTTTCTTTTTAAAAGGCAATCGTAAACATAAAAATAAATAAAAGATAAAACAAATTATGCCCGTTAACACACTTATAATGAACACATTATCTTTACAAAAAAATTAAATCGCTTGAAAATAAGTTGACCGTTAAACTTGGTTGAATGGCCGTGTTATTCAAACCTATCAAATAGAAATAGTCGTAAGAATGCTAGGGATTTACGCGCAACTAACCAGGGGAATGGCGATGGATGATGCATTTCAAAATTGAGAATTCGTTCCAGGCTTCTATATGGGTGAGAAAGGCTTGTTGGTCGTATCACCTGGGGGGGGGGGGGGGGGGGGGAGAGGCATTGTTACAGGGTACCCTCAACTATGACATGTGTAAGAAATGTATGAGGGCCATTCTGTAGGGGTGCTAAGCCAAGCTAGGGGCTAGAAGAGAGATTTACCCGCTGATCACAAGGATTAAAAAATGTATAGTTTGTGCTATCTCCGATTACCCAAGGAGTAGAAGCGAAAACGTTATTATAGGTCAAGGTAAATTTAGCTTCTACGTGGGTCAATACTAAAAAATTGCTTTAATTCAGTGGAAATGGTCTGATATGTTTATAATGTTCTCACAATTAAAATAAGGAATAGTTTCGCCCCATCTGCAGTGTGAACAAGTTACACACCTCATTAGTATTCCCCTATACCTCGTAGGGGTTATTGGGGTTAGTGGGTGTAATGGTAAAATATTACATTGTACTGTCCAAACCTATACTTTATGTTACTTGTGATTAAATTACAAATAATATGAGACATTTCCACTGAAAGAAGCATTTTTTCCAATTATTTGAACCCTGTAGATTAGAAGCTAATTAACCTTTGACCTATATAATGGTTTTTTTGCTTTTAAACTCCATAGGGGTAAGTCGGAGATAGTACAAAATTACATTTGATTACTCCTTGTATCATAAGCAACAATTGGTACATGCAATTAAAACAACATTGGACCACTTTTCATTTTATGTTGACCAATGTATAATATTTTACAAGCCCCTCGCCACTAAGCACCTCTACAGATGGCCATCATCACATTTTTGTGACGTCATAGTGTTAGAACCCTGGTATCATGCATCCCCCCCCCCCAGGTGATACCAATAAGGCTACTTTTGATGGCCTGCTAATCCAACTTTCGGACCATTGAGATGTTTAGCTGATACAAATACTTTCCCTTGAGTACAATAGGTATTTCCTTTGGATTGGGACAACGGTGGCATTTCCTGTGCGGAAATCAACATTCGTTGCCTCATATATCTGCCGGCCAGCTCTAAGATGACCGCGGAATCTGGGAAAAAACATTATAAAAGCTTGATTCAGAAATGGTAAATTTTAAGTCCGGAATTACGGCCGAATCATTTGACACAACAGAAAATTGTGTTTGGACGATTTTTTAAAAAAAATCCGAGGAGGAAATGGGACCAAGGAGACATGGTGACCATTGGAGCCAGTTTCAGGGCCATCATAAAGTTTCTTGAAAGGAAATTCAGAGATTTCGTGGGCATAGGACACGATTATTTTCTTTGACAAGTATCCCCACCAGATCACTGGCTGACCGGACCACTTGAGTAGGGAGCGAGTAATTATTTATGCCCGGGGGTAAATGAGGATTTCAACTTTTTCGGCAACAAAAATTTGCAGTCCCCCCCACCTCGCTTCCTTCAAAAATTCCACCCCCCTTGATCATGCGATTCCCAATTAAAGTTCATGCCCTTTCTCGTTGATGAAAAAATTCACATTCCCCCTCTCTCTTACAAAAGTTCGGGTTCCCCCTCACATCCTCCACCCCCCCCCCGGCCCGGTCTAACTAATGCCCCCTCCCTTATTCAACTTTTTTTTGTATCATGCACAGTGACATGTGACTTCATTCCATGACCATTATCTTGTCTCTTGTAGGAAATTATTAAAAATACTAAGCAAAGAGAGAGACTGTCTTCAAACACATGGGACATCCTAGGCCAGGTCGTCATATTTTAAAGTATTTTGGACCTTGTGAGAGGTCACAATAGACTTAAATGATTCAGATGGTAGTTTTATTGCTCTTTGACCTTGTTCTAAATTCGATGTTTTCCCACAGGTACCCCTAGTGACATTTGGACACTTCTGTCTACAACCTTTATAAAGCAGGAAGTCGTGGTCTTTCGTGAAGCTGGAGGGGATCCCCATCGCTTACGTGTAGGACATTAGTGTTTCAAAGAGAAGCAATTGAGCATTGACCTACAAGAGGAGTATTCAAACTTTGACATTTGACTTTAAAACACTTTAAAATGTTACCACGTGACCCCTACGTAACATTCGCCCTGATCTGTTGTTACAGATTTTATGGCGGAAAGAGGTAGTTGTTCGTTTTAGTGGGGTCTCACCCCCTGGACATCCTTTCTGCGTATTTGCGGGACACGTAGTGTTTTGAAGTTAAAGTGATTTGAAAAGCATTTTGATTTGACCCGATAAACATGCGGCTTCAATAGACTCCGGTATTGTGGCCATCAAGCAATAGGCGTGCGTTCGAGCCAGTGAGATTCAGCTATCTTTTAATTCCTGGAAAGAAATTAACCGCTTGTTGTCCCGATTTACCCATGCGATATTTGGGAAGTGGTTCAGGGCTGCGACGGTTATCTCGATGTATGTTTGCTGATCACGGGAAGCGCTGAGTCCCTATGTTGCACCCTTTGACATGATGCCTAAATGATTTATGGTATGGTCATTTGAAAAGCGCTTAGAGGCCAATGCATAAGGCTATATATAAATCTCGCATTCTTTCTTATTAATTTATAGCCTACAACATTGAAGCGA
This sequence comes from Ophioderma brevispina, assembly GCA_023653785.1. Classification (NCBI taxonomy): domain Eukaryota; kingdom Metazoa; phylum Echinodermata; class Ophiuroidea; order Amphilepidida; family Ophiodermatidae; genus Ophioderma; species Ophioderma brevispina. Next base: position 7,563 of record JAMKCH010003362.1, on the reverse strand, counting down.
CGAATATTTAAAATAGTTGGAAGAGAGCATTTTGATGTTGGCACCATTACTGTAGCCAGAGAAAAAGAAAATCACTATGGACAACGTCTAAATCTTTAGCAAGGTTTATAGGATGAACTGTTTAATATTTATAATTAAAACCGCTCGTCTATACTGTTCGTTACATGATTAAAAACGTATTTTTCTTCTCTTGTCTGGTTATTTTCACTGAAATTTACCATACTTTAAAACGTTAGTTAACGTGATTATAGTCTTCTTTCGTAAGTAAGTAAGAAAGAACGGTAAAGGCCACGTATATTTGCGGCCAGCAAATTATTAAGCTTCCACGGGGGGGGGAGAGGTGGTCTTGAAGGAAAGTGTTTGTGCGTTTGATACCTGGGCTAGTGAAGTAGGGTTTATCTTATATTATATCAAATTTACCATGTGAAGTTGTTGGTGGACCATTATCTTTGTAAGGAAATGTTTAACCAGCACTGACCTGACAGGTTCCAAATAATAAACTGGGAACCTTGACATTGAGAATTAAATTCAAACAAATACGTCATACTTTACCATAATATGAACTGCTTTCATATTCCGTTGTTTGGTGAGTATTTTGTTAACGCGTCCGTGGACTGTGTTCATTGTTTTTTGGAGGTATGGGAGGGCGGTCTGGGGAGTTGGCTCATTCCACTCGCCTTCACCAATGCCGGCCGGGATTACAATCCCTGGCGGAGCCTGTGGCGTACGGAATTTGCATTTGGTGCCGATCAAGACCCGGTCTCCTCGCAGGTTTTCTCTGAGGAACTCGGTTTACTCGCATCTAAAATCGGCCAATTCTTCCCATTAAAGCCGGGGATCCTTTGTCGTTTGGATTTAGTCTGTTGTGTTGTATAGCCGCTAAGGCGCTCACAGCGGCGCCCTGAGCACCTTAGTGGGATCAGTGGATTTTGTAGCCGCAGTATCAAAATAATCATCATTATATTACTTGTCACATGGAAATTAAGGCAAGTCCAAGGGAGGAGGAACCCGGAATTAGTGGGGAAAGGCGAAGGAAAGAGGATGATTCGCAGCTCACAAAAGCGCCACGCGCTCGCTCCCTATCGCTAAATGCCATCACGTCTCGCTGGATGGGGAGGCTGGGGCCCCTGGGTGTGGCGGTAGAGTGGGTTCGACTCTTGGTTGAGATGACTTTTTTTTCTATTTCCGGCCACTCGAGGGAAATATTAGTAGGGTATGGCTCAAATGTTATACTTTGTATACGAGGTTTTGTTTGCTGCCCAAAACAAGGGGAAGAGGCATAATGTCTAACGTGCATCTATGATAAAGCTTTGATGTGGAATTTGATGCCTAGATCAAAGAGCGCAATACATATTTCACCAACATTCATCAAACTTGTATCAAGTTTAATACTAATATAAGAGGGATGCCGCTTTACAGTGTTGGTTTGTTTTAACAACAATTGTTGCCTAATATAGGATCCAAAAAAGAGATTGACACCAAAATTATCACCACAGTCTTATATGTTAGACTTAAATTAGTATCGTTTTAAAACCATACAATGGTTAATTGAATCTAAGCGTAAATTAAACCATTTTCGACTCTGGTAAAATACTTTGTAGAGTATACAACACAAGTGGCTTTTGAGTTAACTTCTCACTGACCTAATACTAGGCTTGTTTGGACTCATTTGAATGAGCGACTATGGCCTTCTGCAGATTCTAGTATTAATTGCCCTATGTGTAATCTATGTGTGAACTCTTTTCACAGTGGACCAGTTGTGACAAAATTCAATTATCCTACAGTCATAAATGATTGCGAAGTTATGTGTCAATGTAATTTTCATGCTTGGACATGACCTGGCATGACTGATTTCACATAGGCACGCACGCCACAGCTGTTTGACCCCGTGCAAATTGTCTCTTTTATTTTAGAACATTTTAAGCAGTGGTGACACAATTTTGACAACTGATATAAAAAGGGACATGCAAAAGCTATTACCCCTACAAAAAATAATTTTAAAATCAATTGCGCTCTCTATATAGAACTAGAATCATATTTGCCTCAATGAAATTTACACAGGATGTAGTTGAGGAAAAATCCAAATAAGTTGTCAAAACTGTGCCGCCGTGGATATTTTTATTTTGGTTTTGTTATAATAAATAAGACTTACAAACAGCTGTGACACAAGCACAAACGCAAACACAGGTTTTGGTGTGGGACATATAAAAGTATACATTTATTGAAAGGAAATGATACCAGGAATTCAGTACCAAGTACAATTCTTAAAGCGGATCATCTGTAACGTCGACATTAGTACGTACTTCTTTCAACGAAGGCGTTTTGATTAGTTATCATTCCGCGGTCCGGAATAATTTACCAAAGACCTTTTAAGTTTGTTTTTCTTCTTATTATCAGCCTGGATTTGTAAGTGTTTGCACCACCATGTATCTTGAGCCACAATATCCTATTGGAAACCCTTTTAAGTGTCAAGACTATATCTATTACTCCTTTGATTTAGCTATATGCAACAGCTTGCAAAGGACCTACTTGAAAACAAACAAAAATATGATTAAAATGATTAAAACAATATCTTAATCTACTGCGTAGGCGGAACGCTAGGCACATCCTTGACAATTGTAAACAAGACGAGGATTTCCAACTATTACAAATAACCTAATTCTACCAAGGCTATGTCTAGTCTCCACTATTTGATTTGTAAAGAGCGAAGATCGGCTCATTTCAGATATACATTATGAAAATGGATTATTTCTGTATAACGTGTCCCTACTTGAGAGTTTCTCGCTTTCGTATCTGTTTTGATTTTCTCTTCTGTGACAATTGCCTGTCTTCTGAGTGTTTGCATGTAATACGTTTATATCAAGGTAATAACGTTATGCCTTATAAACAAATACTTCACAAGATAGCAGTGGTCATTTTACTGCTTTTTCTGCCCCTAATTCCTAACCTCCTACTATTTTCCGTGTCCTACTTATTCTTGTACACATTGACCGGTTAACATCATTATCATGCTTTAAGGTGTCCGATACGCGATAATATCGGATCCTACGCATGATAATGATAAAATTGGATAATTTGCGCCCAATATTTATTGGTCTCGCTATGATTTTTAAAATATTGGGCTCGACTGCGTCTCGCCCAATATTTGTGCAACTCATAGCTCGACCAATTAATTTGGGCTTAATCGATCAAATTTTATATCAAACTCGGTCAAGAAAATTACTGGCCCAAGACTCATCTGTGACGTACAAATTGACCTCTACGCGACCTTTGACCCCCGTTAGGTTTATGTCCTTGCAAAGGAAATCTTTTAAAAAAGTTCCAACCAATGACGCAAAAAAAAAATCTAGACTGCTAACGCCGCCATTTTGTCGGTTAATTTACTGGGGGAAATAGTTCCTGAAATTAACCATTTAGGGTATTTCCTACAAATATGAATCTCGCCCATGCAAAAATCGCCTGTGACGCAGATATATGGTAGCGTGCACAATTTATGCCAATGAGGCTATTGTTTACAACAAATTCTTTTGTGAAATTGTGTCGATTGCGAACATGTGGCACAGTGTACCCTTTCACGTTAATTCAGAAATGTAGAACAATATCAAAGGAATAAAAATCATTCGAGGCACTAACGTTGAAATTTACGGCAAAAGGTGGAATTTTCGATAGTAACAGTACCCTAATTGCCGCCTGCCAGACGCTTTACCGCCACTTAAATTTTACAGTTGTAGATTTTATCGTGACCTTTGAACACATCGTCTCCTTTCAAAGTCTCGCAATAGTAATAGTTAATGTAAACTTTGCAATGATAAATTTGTTTTTAAAGGACGTGCTTTTTTTTTTTTTTTTTTTTGCTTCTGGTCTTATCATTTGCAGGGTATGTTAGGATACCTGTACTTGTTGCATACATGCAAAAATCTGATTTTTGATGATTTTTTCGATTGGCTGATTTAGCAAATCACTGATAGTGTCTTTAATTCAGAAATGTAGAACAATATCAAAGGAATAAAAATCATTCGAGGCACTAACGTTGAAATTTACGGCAAAAGGTGGAATTTTCGATAGTAACAGTACCCTAATTGCCGCCTGCCAGACGCTTTACTGCCACTTAAATTTTACAGTTGTAGATTTTATCGTGACCTTTGAACACATCGTCTCCTTTCAAAGTCTCGCAATAGTAATAGTTAATGTAAACTTTGCAATGATAAATTTGTTTTTAAAGGACGTGCACTTAACTTCATCCCCCAACAGCTTTGACCAAATGTGGTCACTGGTTCCCCATCAGGACATCATGGGTACCGTTGAAATAGCGCATACGAAAGAAGACGGATGTAGTTGGGGATCTCAATCGTCAGACTTGGTTGTAACTTGTAGAATGTTCACATTCACATATAATTGAAAGATTTTTACATAACGATAAGAAATAACAACTGAAGCTACAATGTGCAATGCAAGCGAGCCACCGCCACTCTACACTGTTAAAAATAAACCTGTAAAAAAACAGGCATTTGACTAGCAGCTGGGACTCACTACATGCAGAGCGTAAAATAACTGGAGCCGTAAAAATACGAAATTATTGCAGGCAACGTTAAATAAAGGCGTAAAATCTCAGCTTCAACGTTATTGTTGGTTTTGACTTGTTTAAACAATATTAAGAATTAAAACGTTATTACAATCCTCTGACCAAATTTTGACGTTGTAGTTATGGCATCATACAACGTTGTTGTATTTACGTTACCACGTGGTTGTAAAAAAGTTTGAGGAAAAAAAGGAATAAACAAAGGAAATATAATACAAAAAGGATGAAATAGTTTTTTAAACTATTTTTAAAAATGATAGGGAAAATAGGAGTTTGCATTTTTTAATGACGTTACTTACGACGTTATTTAACACATTTTATAGGTAAAACGATTTTCATAGTTCGTATTCTTACATTAAAACAAGTAAGTTACAAACAAACGTAATATTACGGAAAATATAATAACGGTCAGCGTATAAATACTACCTTTTTTCAAAATGTGTAGTATTATTTTTAGCCACTGTTTATTTACATTTTTCTGCTTCCGAATTGTAATTTTGTGTTAGGTATTATGGTAATAAAGCGTGAAGATTATTGAATAATTGTGGCTTACCGTAATTTAAAAGGTATATTCTGGTAAAATTAGGAACATTTTTAACAGTGTATAAAAGGTGTGACAAACTTACAACAACTTATATGAATATTTATCGAAATTGATGGCGATTACGTTCTTTAGTAACTAGATCACGTCTGACGGGCTGCAGTGAACGTGTTCATAAGACCACCATTTTAGAATCAAGATAGCGTGAAATGAATTTAATTGCCACTAGTGTGTACATGTTTTCCATGTGAGATAGAGGTGGAAAAAATCTTGTCGTAGCTAAGTATTTAATTTACAAAAAGTATGGTTCAAGGGGTTGCAGATATCATGAGCTTCCATTAAAACTAATTTTCCCTGTATGTACCATACAGCTGGTTGAAAGTCTCATTTATTAACACAAATCCAAAATAAACAGATCTGGGATGAATAGAGGGACAGGAAGCACACACAAATACACCGTTCAGGTGTGCTCGGCCTGATTTATACAAAAAAAAAAGAAAATTAACAATTTTCAGGGAAACCGAATTTAATTTCTTAATGTCAAAAGTGCAATAGATCAAAAAAAAAATAAATAATCAACTTTTTGGAATTTTATCATCAATTTTTGTAGGACTAGTTTGAAGACAAAGGTAGGCGTACAAGTTTCCGAATTTGTTAACCTTTAACATTTTTTTATTTTATTTTGGAATTGTAACTGCTAATTTATAGCTTCGATTTCTAGAAATTCCTGTTACATAGGGACATAAATGGGTAAACAGCATGAAGAATTTAGTGAGCGATAATTATACACCACCAAGAAATGAAATCTAACATGCATTGTAAACCTGTAGTTTGAGCACAAAGGCATGATACACTATCCGAGGCACACAAACATGAACATAAATATTTTAACAATAAAGTTAAATAGCTGTTTTAACATCCCTCTTAGTATCTTAGTCACCGAACAGATGATATCAACAGCGGTCCACTTTTTACGACTGAGTTGGATACTTTTTGTCCCACTAGCTCCAATCCTCTCCAAAGTTTGCCAAGTTCCTTGGCCTTAAAATATAGTATACACAGATTCCTATGCATGGGAGAGGGGCGTAATATCATGCTATTCGTACCTTGTAGGGCTCATGGCCAAAACGTTGCTCCTATACCGTTTATACGAAGACCTATCGTAGAGGACAAGTCTGTAGATCCCGGTGACCAAAATTCTGGGAACAAGATTTGAAGGGGTTTTGTGGGTTTCCTTGATAGATGTTGAACGTTTTTTCCTGGGCGCTAATTCCGCTTCAATATTCGGCCATGGGAGAGAAGGGAAAAACGTTAACACGGGGGTCAACTGTCGTAATGAAAATTGATCAAAGTGCATGTCTAATTACGTCGTCTTACCATACGGAACTAAAAAATGTATAGTTTGTTATACATACAAAAAAACCAATCGTCACAAGAGGGGATGTGCCCAAATGGCAAAATTTTCCACGCACTTATAGGTCAAGGTCGTAAAGATGTCTAACATAATATGTTTTTGCATGGCACGTCCAATTTGGCAACTTTTAATGGTAGGCCTACAAATAGTCTTGACCTTGATTCCTTTTGCATAAAGGGTGACTCATGAAACGATTTTTTGTGCGCCTTAATGTTGCTACAGAGTTTTATGTGTGATGGTCACTCACATTGGTCTCTCTTTAACAAACGTTGAACATTCATAATTCAACATAACAGCTTGGTAGATGCGAACCTTTTTCCCCCTAATCTACAGTGGTTCGCCATAATTTTGAAAGAAAAAAGGCCACTCCTTGTAGGATTACCCTGTTAAACCCAGGCTAAGTTAGACGCCCTTCAGAATACAAGCCTATATCTATTTGACCCTCAAAACTTCAAAATGCTGTTGTCTCTCAATGTAGAATCCTTGTTCACATATAGGAATCCATTTACGTTATGGACGGCTTCAAATATGACGCGACAAATGATTGACATCTCTCCTATCGACTACATGAAGTCCTCCGCGCATATGCAAACGCCATGTGGACGACACTCCGGGTTATAGATCGAACCACTTTCTTTGACCACCTTAACAATCTTCACATGGATATCACCACTTGCACCCATGATGAGAAGACCAACGCGTTCTTCAATAATTTAGTAGAAAGTCTGAGCTTCATTTGCCACGACCTGATCGGCTCATCATCATCAATTTTTAGCTTAACGCTATGTCCGTCATCGCCGTGGTCCGAAGAACAGACAATGTTCCGCTTAACTTCGTGGATAAGGAAAATGAAAAAGCTCACAGCGATCAGATGCCGCTAGGGAAGAATTCCACTTTCTGCTAATTTTTTAACATATTAAATACCAAGTACTTTCCGGTTCCAATCATTGCATGATGTAATTTAAAATCAACATCATGCAATGTTTGATGATGGAGAATTGCACAGTGGGAAGGGGAAGGCGACATTGT
>JAMKCH010003361.1:0-80231 GCA_023653785.1 Ophioderma brevispina | reverse complement strand
AAAACATGGAATCGAATACCACATTAGGGTCAACGGGTATGTCCGCTTCTGACGTCCCCTTACGAACGTATCGTTATTACCGCTGGAATCCATAATATTTTCACGTAAGGCCATCATTAAATTCCATTATAGCATCATTTTTTTCAAGCGCAACTTCATCTATTGCGTATTTTGTTGAGGGTATTTAACTTAATATTTCTTGCCCCGCCTTGTCCATCTCAGCGTGTATGGTCTGGAAAAGTCCAGAGGGGGTCGGCGTAATACCCATCAGAAATGGTTAAGTCTTCAAGGGTATAAGCCCATCTCCGCTGTATTTAATCGTCGTAAGGGTGGATGTTTCACGATGTTTGAGGGACCCCCAAAATTTTTTTTTTCGCGGCTGGCCGACTTTACGCGTAGGGGCATTTTTGCGCCGAAATTGTTTTTGTAAGTTTTCTGAACTTTTAAAGTGCGCCTGGTCTTTTCATACCAAAAAGATTAAAATCGGCACGCCGTTACTTAGTTTAATAGTGGGGGCCCATGAAACCCCTCCCCCCCCCTTGGGCACTAACGGAAGTCCATTTTAAAATTTGTTAAAAATAATAATAGAAACCGAGAACCAAGCAAATTATTTTTTGCTGATATAAGCTCACACATACATGTAGTAAACCTTAATTAGTACATTAAAAATAATCTAACCCTTTATGTGATGAAACCAAACAATTTCATCATGTACTTTGCCAAACCGTACTGTACACACTCTATGGGAAAATGACGTTGTATTTTGCAACCCCCGTAAAAAATACGGATTCCCTAAAACTGCTGTGTTTTGGTGTTTAATATAGTAATTTTGTTCTTTCTAGAATAGTATCAACATAAATAAGTTTTCAAAATTGTTTTGATTTATGCGCAAGGCTCATTTGAATTTTTCCGATCTTTTTGGCCCAATTTTCGCGTGTTTTGAAACACGTTTTGCCCCTAAATTTGCACCCAAATAACAATCTCATTTTTTATTGCTGAATTGGGGTTGTCTATGATCCTTCACATTGTGGTATAAAATTTCGGTAAAATTCCCTCGGGAAAGGGTTTCCATTAGGGTGGTCCCCTGGAACCCCCCCCGCCCCCTTGGCACAAGACGCTTGAAAAACCCTGTGGTGCCACTTAAGTGTTAATTAGAGGGCGTCGTCCTCCCTCGCAAATGGAGTCTAGTACTCAAATAGAGTCTAGTTTTCTCGACACAAGCTTTAATAGTCAACATAGTAAGTTCAATGATAAATATTTCTTTTCATAAATAATATACAAATACTTATTGCAACTTTCAATCAAATGCAGCTTTGAATTTATTACAAAATTGGTATCTGTTAAAATCATGCCAGAAGGAATATAATCGCAACCAAAATAAACACTCCAAATCCAAAGAAATTGTTTAAGAATATTCCACTATCTTTGTGCATTAACTAATTGTTGAAGTCAATAAAAATTTGAATTTGGAAGCGAAGTATCAAGGCGTCGGTAGGACTTTGCGTTTCATGATACTTCAAGACCATAAAAACTCTCTCCTCCAAAGTAAATGGAGGTTGCTGTACGGTCATAATTCTCTTCTAACAAACAACAGTATATCGAATGTTATACACTTTATCTTAAACCCAGAACTTAATTTCAGGATTGTTAACATTTCCATAGGGAATGCAGCAAAAGTAACTGGCACTCCCTTTTGTATTTGGTTATCGAGATAAATGACAAGCAAGGTCAATGCCATTGACCTTTAATGAACTTCGAATTTTAAAAATATGTTAGACAGTGCAAAATATCTTTGTTGCAGTCTTTGAGGAAAGATGAATAATTTGAGCTCATTGTTAAAGAAATCGGAGCAATAAAACCTTTGGTGATCACCTTTGACATTTGACGATTTTTGTCTTATATGTTCATCACCATACGTTGTAAGTAGTACATGCAAACTATAGACTTTTTTAATCCTTGTAACAAGACGAAAACTTTGGTTACCTTTTTACAGGAATCCAAGCATTTTTCATTTTTAATCCCTGTATTATAAATTTTCCCCCTCCTGGATTCCACCAACACTTTAACGAGGGGCAACCCGCTAAATTTGTTCATTAACCTTCACAGAAGATAAATCCACTGAGAAATGATGCTCTGCTCTCCATAGTCACGGAATTGCTCCAAATGACCATACTTGTATGTACAGGGGGGTTAGAATAGTCTGATTTCATTAATATTGATGTTTTCTTGATGTTTCTATTGATGTTATTTTGAATATCTCCCAATTTTGAGATGGGGGGTTCAATTTTGTTGAATTATCATATCCCCTAGTACAAGGTTATGACAAATTTGGGTCATAGATATTGGCCTTACAAAATGCAAGACTGCCAAAAACTGTAATTTTTGTGCTAAATATCTGTAAACCGGTCATTTTAGAGTATTAATCAATACCTAAATGATTTACACAGTGCATTTCAATTTGAGCTCCCCCCTCCCCCGGAACCATCTTGTAATAAAATGCCTTATGTACTTAGGATATTTAGGTACTTAAAAGTGTGTGAAAATACTAAAGGTACTTGTAAGCACCCTGATGCATTTAGGTACCATAGATTAAAAGATTGAAAGATTTCAAATAAATTTCTGACACTGATATCAATGGAATCGTTACAGAAATCACATCCAATGAGATGATGGATCAGAACCAGAAGTCCACCTTCGTGATGGAAGATGACACTAAGACCAGTGAGAAAGATCATCAAGTTGCCTCCGTTCAGACCAATGACAGCGTCAAAGACTCTGGACATATTAGCGGGAGTGGAAAATGTTGTCCATCTCGCAGCAAATGGCTAGCCTCACCGTCTGCACCACTGCTTTTTGCTCTCCATGCAAGTATAGTAGGAATCGGTGGTTACATGAGCAACACCTATTTAGGTGCAATCCTGTCGACAGTGGAGCGTCGGTTTGGTCTGGGCAGTGCACAGTCTGCTTTAATAGTGCAGTTGAAAGAGATCAGTGCATTGGCAACAATTCTTCCAGTCGTTTACCTTGGAGGTAAAACCAACCGGCCCCTGTGGATGTTCATCTCATGTGTTACAATGACTATTGGTAGTTTGATCAGCGCGTTGCCTCACTTTCTGGCATCGCCTCTTGATCCGGAATCCTTGCAGCAAGGGATCAGACAAAGTTCCGACAACAACCAGACGTTGGTCACACACCTCTGTCAAGATGGTGGAATACTAAACGATTCTACTGAAAACATGACGACCGTCTCCTCGTTTGTCCACTCCACATCGTCCAGTGTACCAGAGGTGTGCAACGAAGAATCAACTGGATTTAATGGCCTAATCTGGTGGTTAGTTATTGGGCAGATCCTTTTTGGAATGGGACAGGGGCCATTCTACTCGCTCTTCGTTTCTTATCTCGAAGATTTGGTGAAAGGAAATTCGTACACTGTAATTGGTTACAATGGCAAGTACCATTTGAACAATACGAACTAGCTTGCAGAAAAATAGTAATACATTATTTCAAAACAATTTTTTTTCAATTCTAAATCTGTTGTAGTCCGTTGCCAACTCTACTAATCAGTGAGGTTTATATGCCATATAAGATACTTTATATGAACGTGACACGTGAAATATTGTTTGTTCGATTTCACATTTCAAAAACAAGTCTGCGCCTCGCGCATGATATCGAAGCCTCTAATTAATTATTTTACGTACTATATAATGCACGAATGAGCGCTGCGTTGCAAATCAAAAAGAATTATAACAATCGTTTAAAAAAATCAGTTAATGTTTAGAAAGCAAACGGATATATTTGTTTTAGAGTAATTTTGTTTCAATATTTCATCAACAGCGGCAGCTTTAACCATTGGCACACTTAGCCTTGTGGCTGGATTTTTGCTAGGTAGTTACATCCTCACCTTCTACGTTGACTTCGAGCGTATACCTAGTGAAGATATCCCTGATATTCCACTTTCGGATCCGCGTTGGATAGGTGCCTGGTGGCTCGGGCTTTTAGCTTCAGGTTTATATATACTTGTTACGGCACTTCCATTTCCGTTCTATCCGAAAAATCGGAACCAGTGGAACACCGGCAAGGACGTAGAAAAACCCAACAGTAAAGGTAGACCAACATCGTTGAAAGGTAAATTACTATTAGACTGTGGTACATGATACAATATTGGCCTTTTAATTAGATATTCGTGCAACAGACCTGGGAATAACTTATTTCCTTCACTAAATTAAAACAATATTATTTTGACTAGGAAAAGTTGTATCCCCACATGAAAAGAGTGCAAATTAATAAAATGTCAACTCAATTTATTTCTATAATATCAGTGACCAATGGATATCCATAACCGCAAAATGCTCAAGCGAACAATGGAGCTAATGATATTCAATAATCGGCCCGGAACACACTTCACATTCTTTTACATCTGGTCCATTGTTATTTTGCACGCAGTTGAACAGATTTCGAATGGTATGACCTTGCCGCATTGGCATGAGTTCCTTCCTCGCTCGCGATAAAAGAAATTTTGAGATTCTACTGTGTGTTCAATTAACTTTGATCCTATGATTAATATTTTTTCGAAAAGAAAAAGTAAAGGGACAACATTCATGAAAGAAAGGCCTTTGGCAATGCTGACCTAATTTGTGCATAACCTAAATCCGCAAGTTATTGTCTTTTTAAAGACAATAACTTGCGGATTTCTATTCAATTTACCTTGATTTTTTAAGAAAGGCAATAGTATTCAGCGACCTACATGATCAAGGTGAGGTATGTTGCCCTTTATGTTATGAACAGATACTAGAAGACAATATGGGGAGGTGATAACACCTAAAATCTGTTCAACTGTGTTGGCAGTAACAATGGACCGGCATACCCTAATTAGAAAAAGATCCGAAGTATGTTTAGGTTGATTGTTGAATATCATTAGTTCCATTGTTCACTTGAGTTTACGTGTACACATTCGTCACTGACATTTTGGAAGTAAATTGAGTTGACATTTTATTGATTTTTCTAAATAATGAGCACTGTTTTCAAATGGGGATAAGCCTTTCCCTGGTTAACATATTTGTTTTAAATTGTAGTGAAGAAAGTAAGTTATCCCCAGTTCTATAGAACAGAAAGATGGTTCGCAAAGCCATCATGGCCTAAATCGGTATACATACAGGCTGTCCCCCAAAAAAACTATACAATCAAACTAAAAATTAAAAAAATATAGACTGTGCATTTCTTTGAGATATTTTGATGTTGTTTTGTAGAGCAGATCCTAAGCTAAATCCTTGTTTTTATTTCACCCAATTTGGTGCACCCTAACCGGAGATATTGTCGATTGAACACAAATACTCTAGTAGCTCATAGTGGTTTTGTATGCATTATGTGTCCAGAGCTAAACTCTTCAGGAATCCACTAATTGAAGGTAGAGAAACAATATTTTGTTGGTAACATAATTCCCATTGACGCCGAAATAGCTAAAATGGCCAAGCCCCCATGCTGGCGTCATTGAACGCAGATTTTCTTGCCCGCGATTGCATAAAAAACATCATAATGTCAATGAATAATTTGTACTGCAATCCTCGGGGATTATCCATGTTCATTACAGGAGATCCTTGGATTAGAGAAAAATGTGCCTGAGAGATTGCACTCTTGTGCTTCACACTACCAATACCTTCCTTCTTCAACTTAACTAGAACTGCCTTGAAGACTTTACCACTTTCCTTGAAGTCTGTGTCTTTGACCAAATCCCAACCATGAATAGCTTGAAAGTGGCGTTGCAGTCTGAATCTTATACTTTGCATTGATTTCTTTGAATACAACGTTGCGTCCATTTTGCGAAGCCCCGCATAGAATTTGCTTAAGTACGCATCCAGATCACTAGCAACCGATATAGCCTCTACATTATCCAGGCTGCTCCCCGTGGCTACAGCATAGTCTGACAGAATCTTGACAACATATTTTATTTGACGCTTTGTTTCTGTTTTTTTTTAAATCGGCCTCGTCAATTAAATCCACTAGATCTGATTCATTTACTAGCGCAAATCGAGGAGTTGCTTCAGTGGACGCTGTGTTATCGTCTGCAAGTAGTCACTAGTTCGGTTTGGCACAGTTCCATACATTGCTATAGCGTTGTACAGTCGTAGCGAACGGGAGAAGAAAATACGAAATTATGTGCTAACAACCTCTTCGTTTTGTCGCTCATACTGTACACGCATGGCATGTTTAACGCAAATTGTGCGGGTTCGTAGTTATTTTGTAGACCATTGGTAACTCTATTGAATAGTCACGTGGCACAAATAAACCAATTTAATGACAATAATCTATGTATGAGTTATATAATAAACACTATCACAATCGTAGGTATTCATTTTGTATACTACTGCACTCATAGGTAGTCAACATTTGTATAACAAACAGTACATCCCCATCAAGTCAACCTTGATCTCCGCTAATATGCAAGAGGTGAAACATCTGCTGAAAGCCTGAAACCCAAATTAGGCAACAATGTATCCATTTCTGTTTTCAGATTTTGCTTCAGTCGCAAAACGAACAATGAAGAAACCAATACTTGTGTTTATGCTTCTGTATTTCATAACTGACTACGCAGAATCGGCTATATTTGAGGCATTTATTACGAAATACCTACTCCTGCAGTTTGGTATAAGTCCTTCATTTGCCTCTATATTTAGTGGTAAGGTGTTTGTGTGCGGTGTCTCCGTATCCTGACAAAGTTTATCTGATCATCTTCCCTGACCACTATGAATTCAACAGCTTTTACAGCTTCATTCCTTTTTAAGGTTGCTGAATTCATAGTAATAGGGAAGTTGGTCATATAATCCTGGTCAGGTTACGGAAACACCCAAATGTGTGTGTGATTGTCTCGACCTGTCTTTTTATGTCTGCAGCTTTCTCTTTTCCGTTCTTATTACAGTGCACGATCTCTCTTATTCTCTCTCTCCCCCCGTTTCTCTCTTTCTTTCTCTCCTCGTCTATTTTCTCGTTTCCTCTTTATTTTGATTGTCATGGTGAATCTATGCCCGTGCAACGGGGTATAGATATTCTGCTTGTCCCTGGTGTGAAAGCAGATATAGTCCGGCGGGAAACATAGTCCGGGCTCCATAGACGATAACGAAACAAAGCGTGAAACTAATGTTGCGTAAAGAGTCAACTGAATTGAGGGCCCTATACGTGGATTTTGAGTTTCCTACCGGAAATCATTTTTTACCGAAATTCCTATCCCACAATGCACCAACGATGTACGAGTAGATAAAATAAATAGCGAATATATATTCTATGGTGTTTTGTGTCATACGGTAATTTTTCTGTCATAACTGTGCGAAGACCGTTTGCTGTACATAAATTTTACCAGTAACGAGTACTCTTTGATTGCCTTGTAATTTTTTCGCCACCAAATGTGCGCGTAGTTTAAAGGAGGCGCACTAAACCGCGAGCGTGCATGGAGTGATGCATATCTACTCGTACATCGTTGGTGCATTGTGGGATAGGAATTTCGGTAAAAAATGATTTCCGGTAGGAAACCCAAAATCCACGTATTCCTTATCGTTGTAGCCGGACTGTGAGTACGCCGCACTATAATTACTTCTACACCGGTCTTCTCAAATGAGTTTCATCTTAGCCCTTTTGACGCTTCATTGTTACCATGATTTCTCAGGAACTATACTAGCATAGACCATAATGGTATGATGCAAGTCATTGGACTTTTAATGTGTCGCGTCTGCAGAGGCTAAAGGTCAACAGGTATTGACACGTTAAGGGTGGGAGACCTGATCGACAACCTTATTCAAAATTAAGATTTTGATATCACAAGAAAGTTCATATTGTTTTTATCATTAGCCCAGTGAAATTTAAGGCCCGGGAAATATTTTATATCATAAACAAAAACGTCTCCAAATTGTGGACTTTTTTTAACATCTCATCACCATAAAGTGGACTTTCTTGTCCAATTTTCTCTAAATTTTGGACCTTTTATACTCAGAAAGTGGACCTTTGCTATTTTTTGGAATTTGGGGGTAGGACTGCACCCACTGCATGGGCCTTATTATTTTTATTATTATTAATATTATAAGCTTATGTGTGGGTTAAGGGGAAATTGGCTATTGTTATCCCCTAGTACAAGGTTATGACAAATTTGGGTCATAGATATTGGCCTTACAAAATGCAAGACTGCCAAAAACTGTAATTTTTGTGCTAAATATCTGTAAACCGGTCATTTTAGAGTATTAATCAATACCTAAATGATTTACACAGTGCATTTCAATTTGAGCTCCCCCCTCCCCCGGAACCATCTTGTAATAAAATGCCTTATGTACTTAGGATATTTAGGTACTTAAAAGTGTGTGAAAATACTAAAGGTACTTGTAAGCACCCTGATGCATTTAGGTACCATAGATTAAAAGATTGAAAGATTTCAAATAAATTTCTGACACTGATATCAATGGAATCGTTACAGAAATCACATCCAATGAGATGATGGATCAGAACCAGAAGTCCACCTTCGTGATGGAAGATGACACTAAGACCAGTGAGAAAGATCATCAAGTTGCCTCCGTTCAGACCAATGACAGCGTCAAAGACTCTGGACATATTAGCGGGAGTGGAAAATGTTGTCCATCTCGCAGCAAATGGCTAGCCTCACCGTCTGCACCACTGCTTTTTGCTCTCCATGCAAGTATAGTAGGAATCGGTGGTTACATGAGCAACACCTATTTAGGTGCAATCCTGTCGACAGTGGAGCGTCGGTTTGGTCTGGGCAGTGCACAGTCTGCTTTAATAGTGCAGTTGAAAGAGATCAGTGCATTGGCAACAATTCTTCCAGTCGTTTACCTTGGAGGTAAAACCAACCGGCCCCTGTGGATGTTCATCTCATGTGTTACAATGACTATTGGTAGTTTGATCAGCGCGTTGCCTCACTTTCTGGCATCGCCTCTTGATCCGGAATCCTTGCAGCAAGGGATCAGACAAAGTTCCGACAACAACCAGACGTTGGTCACACACCTCTGTCAAGATGGTGGAATACTAAACGATTCTACTGAAAACATGACGACCGTCTCCTCGTTTGTCCACTCCACATCGTCCAGTGTACCAGAGGTGTGCAACGAAGAATCAACTGGATTTAATGGCCTAATCTGGTGGTTAGTTATTGGGCAGATCCTTTTTGGAATGGGACAGGGGCCATTCTACTCGCTCTTCGTTTCTTATCTCGAAGATTTGGTGAAAGGAAATTCGTACACTGTAATTGGTTACAATGGCAAGTACCATTTGAACAATACGAACTAGCTTGCAGAAAAATAGTAATACATTATTTCAAAACAATTTTTTTTCAATTCTAAATCTGTTGTAGTCCGTTGCCAACTCTACTAATCAGTGAGGTTTATATGCCATATAAGATACTTTATATGAACGTGACACGTGAAATATTGTTTGTTCGATTTCACATTTCAAAAACAAGTCTGCGCCTCGCGCATGATATCGAAGCCTCTAATTAATTATTTTACGTACTATATAATGCACGAATGAGCGCTGCGTTGCAAATCAAAAAGAATTATAACAATCGTTTAAAAAAATCAGTTAATGTTTAGAAAGCAAACGGATATATTTGTTTTAGAGTAATTTTGTTTCAATATTTCATCAACAGCGGCAGCTTTAACCATTGGCACACTTAGCCTTGTGGCTGGATTTTTGCTAGGTAGTTACATCCTCACCTTCTACGTTGACTTCGAGCGTATACCTAGTGAAGATATCCCTGATATTCCACTTTCGGATCCGCGTTGGATAGGTGCCTGGTGGCTCGGGCTTTTAGCTTCAGGTTTATATATACTTGTTACGGCACTTCCATTTCCGTTCTATCCGAAAAATCGGAACCAGTGGAACACCGGCAAGGACGTAGAAAAACCCAACAGTAAAGGTAGACCAACATCGTTGAAAGGTAAATTACTATTAGACTGTGGTACATGATACAATATTGGCCTTTTAATTAGATATTCGTGCAACAGACCTGGGAATAACTTATTTCCTTCACTAAATTAAAACAATATTATTTTGACTAGGAAAAGTTGTATCCCCACATGAAAAGAGTGCAAATTAATAAAATGTCAACTCAATTTATTTCTATAATATCAGTGACCAATGGATATCCATAACCGCAAAATGCTCAAGCGAACAATGGAGCTAATGATATTCAATAATCGGCCCGGAACACACTTCACATTCTTTTACATCTGGTCCATTGTTATTTTGCACGCAGTTGAACAGATTTCGAATGGTATGACCTTGCCGCATTGGCATGAGTTCCTTCCTCGCTCGCGATAAAAGAAATTTTGAGATTCTACTGTGTGTTCAATTAACTTTGATCCTATGATTAATATTTTTTCGAAAAGAAAAAGTAAAGGGACAACATTCATGAAAGAAAGGCCTTTGGCAATGCTGACCTAATTTGTGCATAACCTAAATCCGCAAGTTATTGTCTTTTTAAAGACAATAACTTGCGGATTTCTATTCAATTTACCTTGATTTTTTAAGAAAGGCAATAGTATTCAGCGACCTACATGATCAAGGTGAGGTATGTTGCCCTTTATGTTATGAACAGATACTAGAAGACAATATGGGGAGGTGATAACACCTAAAATCTGTTCAACTGTGTTGGCAGTAACAATGGACCGGCATACCCTAATTAGAAAAAGATCCGAAGTATGTTTAGGTTGATTGTTGAATATCATTAGTTCCATTGTTCACTTGAGTTTACGTGTACACATTCGTCACTGACATTTTGGAAGTAAATTGAGTTGACATTTTATTGATTTTTCTAAATAATGAGCACTGTTTTCAAATGGGGATAAGCCTTTCCCTGGTTAACATATTTGTTTTAAATTGTAGTGAAGAAAGTAAGTTATCCCCAGTTCTATAGAACAGAAAGATGGTTCGCAAAGCCATCATGGCCTAAATCGGTATACATACAGGCTGTCCCCCAAAAAAACTATACAATCAAACTAAAAATTAAAAAAATATAGACTGTGCATTTCTTTGAGATATTTTGATGTTGTTTTGTAGAGCAGATCCTAAGCTAAATCCTTGTTTTTATTTCACCCAATTTGGTGCACCCTAACCGGAGATATTGTCGATTGAACACAAATACTCTAGTAGCTCATAGTGGTTTTGTATGCATTATGTGTCCAGAGCTAAACTCTTCAGGAATCCACTAATTGAAGGTAGAGAAACAATATTTTGTTGGTAACATAATTCCCATTGACGCCGAAATAGCTAAAATGGCCAAGCCCCCATGCTGGCGTCATTGAACGCAGATTTTCTTGCCCGCGATTGCATAAAAAACATCATAATGTCAATGAATAATTTGTACTGCAATCCTCGGGGATTATCCATGTTCATTACAGGAGATCCTTGGATTAGAGAAAAATGTGCCTGAGAGATTGCACTCTTGTGCTTCACACTACCAATACCTTCCTTCTTCAACTTAACTAGAACTGCCTTGAAGACTTTACCACTTTCCTTGAAGTCTGTGTCTTTGACCAAATCCCAACCATGAATAGCTTGAAAGTGGCGTTGCAGTCTGAATCTTATACTTTGCATTGATTTCTTTGAATACAACGTTGCGTCCATTTTGCGAAGCCCCGCATAGAATTTGCTTAAGTACGCATCCAGATCACTAGCAACCGATATAGCCTCTACATTATCCAGGCTGCTCCCCGTGGCTACAGCATAGTCTGACAGAATCTTGACAACATATTTTATTTGACGCTTTGTTTCTGTTTTTTTTTAAATCGGCCTCGTCAATTAAATCCACTAGATCTGATTCATTTACTAGCGCAAATCGAGGAGTTGCTTCAGTGGACGCTGTGTTATCGTCTGCAAGTAGTCACTAGTTCGGTTTGGCACAGTTCCATACATTGCTATAGCGTTGTACAGTCGTAGCGAACGGGAGAAGAAAATACGAAATTATGTGCTAACAACCTCTTCGTTTTGTCGCTCATACTGTACACGCATGGCATGTTTAACGCAAATTGTGCGGGTTCGTAGTTATTTTGTAGACCATTGGTAACTCTATTGAATAGTCACGTGGCACAAATAAACCAATTTAATGACAATAATCTATGTATGAGTTATATAATAAACACTATCACAATCGTAGGTATTCATTTTGTATACTACTGCACTCATAGGTAGTCAACATTTGTATAACAAACAGTACATCCCCATCAAGTCAACCTTGATCTCCGCTAATATGCAAGAGGTGAAACATCTGCTGAAAGCCTGAAACCCAAATTAGGCAACAATGTATCCATTTCTGTTTTCAGATTTTGCTTCAGTCGCAAAACGAACAATGAAGAAACCAATACTTGTGTTTATGCTTCTGTATTTCATAACTGACTACGCAGAATCGGCTATATTTGAGGCATTTATTACGAAATACCTACTCCTGCAGTTTGGTATAAGTCCTTCATTTGCCTCTATATTTAGTGGTAAGGTGTTTGTGTGCGGTGTCTCCGTATCCTGACAAAGTTTATCTGATCATCTTCCCTGACCACTATGAATTCAACAGCTTTTACAGCTTCATTCCTTTTTAAGGTTGCTGAATTCATAGTAATAGGGAAGTTGGTCATATAATCCTGGTCAGGTTACGGAAACACCCAAATGTGTGTGTGATTGTCTCGACCTGTCTTTTTATGTCTGCAGCTTTCTCTTTTCCGTTCTTATTACAGTGCACGATCTCTCTTATTCTCTCTCTCCCCCCGTTTCTCTCTTTCTTTCTCTCCTCGTCTATTTTCTCGTTTCCTCTTTATTTTGATTGTCATGGTGAATCTATGCCCGTGCAACGGGGTATAGATATTCTGCTTGTCCCTGGTGTGAAAGCAGATATAGTCCGGCGGGAAACATAGTCCGGGCTCCATAGACGATAACGAAACAAAGCGTGAAACTAATGTTGCGTAAAGAGTCAACTGAATTGAGGGCCCTATACGTGGATTTTGAGTTTCCTACCGGAAATCATTTTTTACCGAAATTCCTATCCCACAATGCACCAACGATGTACGAGTAGATAAAATAAATAGCGAATATATATTCTATGGTGTTTTGTGTCATACGGTAATTTTTCTGTCATAACTGTGCGAAGACCGTTTGCTGTACATAAATTTTACCAGTAACGAGTACTCTTTGATTGCCTTGTAATTTTTTCGCCACCAAATGTGCGCGTAGTTTAAAGGAGGCGCACTAAACCGCGAGCGTGCATGGAGTGATGCATATCTACTCGTACATCGTTGGTGCATTGTGGGATAGGAATTTCGGTAAAAAATGATTTCCGGTAGGAAACCCAAAATCCACGTATTCCTTATCGTTGTAGCCGGACTGTGAGTACGCCGCACTATAATTACTTCTACACCGGTCTTCTCAAATGAGTTTCATCTTAGCCCTTTTGACGCTTCATTGTTACCATGATTTCTCAGGAACTATACTAGCATAGACCATAATGGTATGATGCAAGTCATTGGACTTTTAATGTGTCGCGTCTGCAGAGGCTAAAGGTCAACAGGTATTGACACGTTAAGGGTGGGAGACCTGATCGACAACCTTATTCAAAATTAAGATTTTGATATCACAAGAAAGTTCATATTGTTTTTATCATTAGCCCAGTGAAATTTAAGGCCCGGGAAATATTTTATATCATAAACAAAAACGTCTCCAAATTGTGGACTTTTTTTAACATCTCATCACCATAAAGTGGACTTTCTTGTCCAATTTTCTCTAAATTTTGGACCTTTTATACTCAGAAAGTGGACCTTTGCTATTTTTTGGAATTTGGGGGTAGGACTGCACCCACTGCATGGGCCTTATTATTTTTATTATTATTAATATTATAAGCTTATGTGTGGGTTAAGGGGAAATTGGCTATTGTTATGCGCTAGTCAAGACGTTAGGGCGAAATTTCGGTTCCCCTTAACGTTATCCTTTGTTTGCGCTTTATTCCGTCAAAGGATATGAATATTAATTTATGCAAATTAACGATAATCCACTAGAATAACAAAGGATATGAATATTAATTGATCTAAACAATAATAAGAGCTCATTATAACCTAATGAATAATTACAATTTCCCCCTAAGTATCATTTCAAAGTAGTTATTATTATTATTATTAATTATTATTATTATTATGCTGCTAAAACGTCGACTACGACGGCTATTACTACTTGCGATGCAACTAACACCACGACTGCCACTACTTCAAATACTAACACAACACTAACACAAACTGAAAATAATGTTTATAATGCCACACCATAGGTGCTGTTTTGGTTCCTTGTACTATACTTGGTATCAACCTGTCCACGTTTATTTGCCGGCGATTGAAACTGAATATGCTTCAGTGTGCACGATTTGTAATGGCAAATTCAGTGATTGCGGTGATTCTACTTGTGGTTGGAATATTCGTTGGTTGTGAAAATCCTCCAATTGCAGGAGCACATCAAAACTACGCTGAAGTATCTGGGTAAATATTCTTTAAAGCAATAGAGTTGTAATTCAAAATTACCGCTCACATTGAAATTAAATTTTGAAATTAAAGTGTGTTGTTGATGGCACATCTCATGAAACTGAGGAAAATATATGTTGGAATCGGGTGGTGTACCTTTAACCATTGTAATCCAAGCCACTATGTTTCCAAGTTTCGCTTGCATAGTTTTCTGTTTTCCTTTTTAAATTTATTTATACAACACAGCTGTTTGAAAGTCTCGTTTATTATGACAGAAGCAGAATAAAACAAAAATATCAACGGCGACACCATTTTGACAGCTAATTTAGATTATTATTCCACAAAATTTGTCCTGTGTAAATTTTACGAAATTTTATGGCGGGTAAATATAATTTTCCTTAAAGAACTAGTTTAACACGTCTCTCTATGGGTAATGGACATATAGAGGGCGCTATAATATACTAATCATGACCGTTGTAGGCCTATATCTCTAAACTTCCCTAGAGGAAAATGACTACTAAGCTGACGATCACCGCAAAAAAGGAAGTAGCAATATTTTTTCTTGTTAGATCTAGGGGCAAGTTCCCCCTAACCCAAAGCAAGGCTTCGTTCCTTGATTTTTGAATTTGAAAAGTGCAATTAAATGCAGTTAAGGGACGTTCGGGATATGGATAGATTCCCGCAATGGATTTTCCTGATTTTTGCAGAGGTAATGGCTCTTGGATGTCTCTACATATGTCAGTGGTGTCGCCACGGCTTAAAATTACTCTAAAAATAAAAGAGATGATTGGCATGGGGTCAAACTGTCCCAAGCTGTCCCAAAAAGTTGCTTCCCATCACTTGCCCATTTGTAAAAATATTAAAAATAAAATGTTTTTGTACTTTCCCCTACGAAGGATTATTGGTATGTTGTCTTTAATACATGGCAGTTTGGTAAAGTTTGACTGTTTTATTAAGGATTTATATTGATATTACCCCTTTAAAAGATTAAATATCACTATAGTAGATTCCAATTGATGGTAGAGTTATGGGCTGAGTTTGGACTTCGTCCATTACTCAAAATAGGGGACAGAAATACCCAGAAAATCTTTGATTTCTTCCTCGCAATACAAAAGAGATCGGATTGAAAGAAACTGGCCAACTACAAAATAAAGTTACGTTGTTCGTCCAGTCAATACTTTGTATTTTATCCTATATGTGATGCATAGTGTGTCTACCCAAGAATTGGTTTTAAACATTGCCTACAACAACATATCATAAATTTTAGAAGGCTTCTGTGTGTGTAACAATGCAGGACTTTTATCTTCACTATTCATAAAGTCAGCTTTCACCTGCTTTCACTGAAACTATTCCTGGATTTGGTTTGCGCTTTCTTTGAGTATTCTAGGGTTTATGCTTTGACTATTGATTGGGACTGTGAATGGCCCAACCGCTCAGGGTTGGCTATCATGGCTATAGCGCACATCATACCACAAATACACGGACTAAAGTACATACTAATCCCCTCAATTCATACCTCCACCTACAAAAAAGTAGAGGCTATTGATAAGTAGAGGGGTTTTGATATATAATAGAACCCATATTTTTTTTGAAATTGGTAAATTTGGTGTATAAAATCAGCTGCTATTATAGGCAAGCGTACATCTTGGTCGGCGCGTGGGATATACTCCCGCTACTGCGGGAAAAACATGTTTCAAACCGCTTCATAAGAAAATATTGATTTTTTGGTTTTGATTATGCTGCTGCTGCTGCTGCTGATGATGATGATGATGATGATGATGATGATGGTGATGATGATGGTGATGATGATGGTGATGATGATGATGATGATGATGATGATGATGATGATGATGATGATGATGATGATATGATGATGATGATGATAATGATAATGACGATGACGATCGTCGATTATGACCATGATCATGATGATGCAACTATCATAGTCATACATGGTTAGCAATTGATCAAAATCTATTTCTATTTTTGCTTCATATTTCTTCTTTACTACGAAATAATAGGGACATTTGTAATTCAAACTGTGCATGTCCGGATAATACATTTCAACCCGTGTGTGGAAGCGATGGCGTAACTTATGTTTCCCCGTGTCTGGCTGGATGTGTGTTAAGCGAAAAAGGAGCTACAAATAACACGGTAAGACAAAAATGCCAAAAATGTGACATACAGAAAAAAGCGAGCAACGTTTATATTAGCGAAATTGATATACTTATAGGGATTTTAAAATGGGAAATCAATGGGTAACATATCTGGTCTACAACCGATTTAATGTAATTTGAGAGAAATTTGTATCCTAAAAAAATCTGTCACTTTAAGGATATATTATCGTAATGTAACTGATGCATTGTTAACTCTCAAAGTGAAGGCTAAAAGAATTCATGAAGGCTGAGCACATTCATGTTAATTACAGATATGTATGACTTTGACTGTATTGTGGGTGATTATTTAGTTGCACTAAATGGTGTATATACCGTTTATTACTAAACCATATATCATGTAGTTTAAAACTTCATGTAAAATACCACATTTTAAATCAATTTTAGTCAATTGCATTTTGACTGCCATTTGTATTTCTTATCGACAGCCATTTTGGGCAAAATGATAGTCCATATGTGTTCCGGTAGTAGCACAGCAATATTTTAATCATGTATCATTAAGATTACGATCACATTCTAATAATGTTATCGTTATGCTTGCTTGTATTTAGCAATTGTGGCAACGATTTTTAAGTATTTGGGTTATGTAAACTTAGTCTAGCTCCTGTCACTTTTTCAATATTGCTTTTATGTTGGGTTACGTCAAAAACGTACACAAAACTCCGGTCCCTTTAATGTAAAAAGACATAGATCATTGCATCTACAAAGTAAAATGTCAATTTGTTTACTAGTGCTGCATCATCAACCAGTTAAAGAGACACTGGCACATTTGAAAAATAGTGCGCCCTCAAGATTTTTCAAAATCGATATTTTTGCATGGTTGTAAAGCTTTTATATACAAAAGCCTTCACCCGAAATGATTAAGACCAAATCAGCTTCCTTATGGGTAAACAGAACGATTTTGTAATTTAACGTCGCCGGCGACGTTAAATTCAGCAGACGACGAAAATGGCGTTTAACACAAGAATACGCACGTCGTATGCATGTTTCCCACGCTATGCACACTGTTTGACCGGTCTATAACGTTTGTGGTTTTAATATCAATGAGTACGAGTCAAAAATATTCATGTAATATACACATTTGTTGATTAAAGTTATGGAAAACTTAAAAGTTGGCCTACAAATTACCTGGATGTCTTTATCCTCATATCGATGTCCCTATCTTGTTTTGGGTATATTATTTTTATGTGTAAAATATATCTCTGTTCTTCCAATGGCCTAGACTATCATTTGAGAGTTAATTGAAGAAATTTCATATTTTGTGAAGATGTGCCAGTGCCGCTTTAAAGAGAGGGGTACAGGGGCCGGAATAATAATATAAAACAGGTTTGCTGACAAAATTTAAAATTGGATGCAATTTGTATGCGACGGCATTTTCCAAAATGGCAGCCATCTTACAGTCTAAAACATCTAAAACACCTAAGAACATCTTATGACACGAACTTAAGGCTATTATATAGCCAATATGAAGATGATTTGCGAAGGCAAAGTAAAGATTTCCTTTCATGCTAAAGTGTATCATGGTAATCTTTGAGCTGCTGCAAATAAGTTGCATTGGTTCTCCCTGTCATATTATGTGTGAATCTTTAGCATCTTGCATACATACCACGTTTTGAGGTTCAATAGCTTTTATGAGTTTCTTATTTTTGACCCATTTTCCCCACGATTTTGGGGGAAGTGGTTAGTGGCGGAAAAATGTAAAAATTTTGGCAACAAGTTTACACAAATTGTGTGTGTTCATCTTTCTGGATTCGATTTGTGAAGGGTCCATATAAATGGTATTGTAGGATTTATTTACATGATATTTAGGCAAATATTTGCTGGGAGAGAGCCTTCTTTCCAAGCTCCAGTTTAAATATGCATCTGCTTATTGGTGATAGGCCCAGGGTGCAAAATAAAAGTCATTTTTTCCTCAAGAGCAAAATTTTGGCCTATCGATTTGCTCAAATGTAACCGGGACCCCCATCTCCTTCTTCCTTCCTTCGCCCTTCCTTAAAATGACATAAACCGCCATGTTAAAATGATTAAAAATAACCAAATGCGTTCTTGGTATTGTTTGTTTTCATTATCGTCAGCCCAAGGTAATCCCCGGGGGGGGGGGTAACCTGTACACGAGCCGGGTCACCACCGAGTTACAAGGTTCGGCAGTGACCCTATAGAGACCAGAAGGAAACGAATTGAAATGGTTACCCTATCTCACTGAGGCCCCATATGTTCAAATTGATACCCTATCTGAGAACCATACATATCAAAGTGACACGCTATCCAAGCCCGGGGCCAGAAAATATTACCAATTGGAATTTTAACCTGGGTTTGTACACTTCATTTGGCCTTATTGTTTTGAGATGATATCAACACAAAAAATTATCATTCTAACAGAAGTAATATAATTGTATACTCTATCTAAGACTGAAAGTAAATTGATACCCCATGTGAGGCTGACGAAACATAGGTTGAATTTGATCCCTATAGTGCAGTCTCGAGACCTGCCCATGCAGGTCTAGCGTTTTTGTAACTTCGGGTGGTTACTGTTTAGCTTCAAAGTTAATGTTGAAATTTTGGTTTGTTATCTTTCCAAATATTTCTGTGTTGTTTTTAGATTTGTATTTCGTCTCCTCAGATTTGTGTGTTAACTTGGCTTCACAATTCATTGCTCACAAACCACTTTCTCACATATTTTGCGAGGTTTCTAAATCTCGAGTTCCTCTATTCCTCTTCACTAGTTCCTCAGTCTGGACTGACATCTGAGCAACGTTATTAGCCTTCACAATTTTCTGATCCACAATCCCCATGTTTACAAACCACTTTCATTTCTCTTTTCCTCATATTTTTCTTAGGTTTCTTTTCTTCACATTTTCCTCAGTTCTTTTCCTCACATTTCTCCCAAGTTTCTTACATTTATTATCCTAGGTTTCTTTTCCTCACATGTCCCCTGGGTTTCTATTCCTCACATTTCCCCTAGGTTTCCTTACCTAGAGTTCCTCTCACCTGTCGAAATGGCTATTAAGAAAACTCTTTGCCCATTTTATCTTTTCTCCATCTTTTCTATTTTTTCTTTCCCTTAGTTTTCTCTTTGTCCCTTTTCTTTTAGTTTCCTGTTTCCTTTTTCTTTATTTTTTCCCTCAAGATTTTTTTCCGCTTTCATTTTTATATCCTTTTGTCTCATTTCCTCAATTTGAGCTCTCATTTCCTTTGAGCGGCGCTCCCAGATCCCGCACTTTTTGCACCCCTGATAGGCCCATTGCTCTAAATTGTTAGGCCGAAAAAACAATTATTGTGCTTAGTCATGATTATATTGAGGAACCAATGTTCTCTTGTTTGAAATCCCGGGTTGAAATCCTGTGTTGCAAATCTGCGATTTCAACTTCGTATCGCATACTTTCAAGGATTTGCTTGTGGTGTGCGCGCACTTGCAGCGTCCGGTGGGATGCTGCCGGTGGGATGCTGCTTGGGCAGCGTCCGGTGGAATGCTGATTGGGATGATGCCTACGTCCGGGATGGCCGGGCTGTTGCAGGTTCTGATGCGAGTCTGCGAGGTACGCAGGTATCTCACATTTTCGCATGAACCTGGGCATTATCTTGTTTGGATGTCATTTTTATTTGGTTCCTCTATATCTGTATGAATGTTTGCTCGGATTAAATTATCCTACGCACAACTGATGCGTTGATGCCAGTGTATATAAATTGTCATTGTATATTGAACCTCTTCACCCAGAAAGCATACATTTTGACACTAATTCGCTATAGTAGCGCTATTACCTTTAAATGGCGGCCAATTTGGAAAATATGGGTTTATGCAAGTTACCATCACTTTTGATTTTGTCATCACGTATTTTCATGAACTACACAACCCAATGATGGATTTTAGCTTTGACTGCAAATGTTATTATTCCGGCCCTGGTTAGTAGAAATCGAAGGCCCTTTCTCACCTCGTGCTGCAGCACTATATATAGATTTCAATCGGAAGGTGTATTGAGTCCATCCCACAATGAACCATTTTGGGGACTTTCCCCTCAAACTTCTTGAACATCTTTTATCCTTAAGCACTGAAATGTGTTTTGTACAATTGCAGTACATTGCAATGCATTATGGGATTTCCCTCTGAATTTCAATGTTAATTGAACATTTTTACATAATTGTGGCATTTTTAACCTAAAACCAACCAAGGCAGCATATTAATACAACATTCCTAATAATAACATACTCTTGTAGTTATTTAGAAAATTGAACAAATTTCTGAACATATACCTCGATTGTAGAGACATCAAAAAAGAGGGGATCCGCCATTGTTTTTCACAAATATCGCCCGTGTCAAAAATAGATAGTTTCAATCACTTCATAAGGACTTTGCTTGACTTTGCTTTGCCATAGGTCATAGATCAAAGTTCTGATTTTCATTTTTATTGTGGGTATGTGGTTCTTACGTGACCCCCATTTACTTGTGTTAGTGTCATGATCAAACTCCCATGGGAAAGTGGTTATCTTGGTTGGGTCTCTAGGACCCCCCCCCCCCCCCCCCCCCCCCCCCCCCCCTTGGGCACTAACGAAAGTTTTTTTAGCTTGGGCAATTGGGTGTTAAAATAAAACCAGTCGTAAGATCAACTCATTAATTGAAAGTGTTGCTGTGGCCTATAACTTGGTCCTGATAAAGGACAAGACTTGAATGAGTAAACCAAAATTGTAATGGTCAACACCAGCAAGAATAAATAATGTTTATCAGGCTTACTGTATTTTGCGAAATGAAACGAAATGCCCATTGGTTTACACGCTTTATTCCGTCATGCATGCATAACGTGCATAACGGAATAAAGCGTTTTGCGCGTTACGTTTCGTTTCGCAAAATACAGTAAGCCTATGTTGATTTTCTTCCGCACAGTAAAATGTAACTTGGATCTTATTATAATTCTAGGTCTATCGCGAATGCGTATGCGTACAACCAGTTGAAAGTGACGACAGTGCTTTTGTCGATGTTACTGCAATCCCGGGACTTTGTCAATTTGACTGCAGTTCCTTTATGCCTTATGCCGTCGTTCTTTTATCTATTGTAATGATCAGCTCACTGATGGACTATCAACCATTAATAATGATAGCTCTTGGGTAAGATACTTAATATGGAGAACACTCATCAGCTCAGTGTGTGCGTGTGTGTGTGCGTGTGTGTGTGTGCATGTGCGCGTGTGTGTGTATGTGCGTGTGTGCGTGCGTACGTGCGTGTGTGCGTGCGTGTTTGTATGTGTGGGAGGGTGTGGGTTACTTATGGGGTCGTTTTTAAGCATTATGAGAACGTTTTATTCCTTGTGGGGACTTTTTTAAAAGTATCACAAGCTAATTAATATGTATTAGTCTTAAAGACAGCCCGTCACCCTAATTTACTTAATAACGGAATAGAGTGTCACTTTTATTTACTTTTAATATAATTCTAAGTGTCAAAACGGTATAATAACCACAACCGCGGTGAGTGTCACAATGAAATATACTGGACTCTTAGTCGGAGCCAACAAATCTACAAAACTCCTAAGATGTATGATTGTCTGAGATGTATAAACTGCAATCATTTGTCAACTGACCTCTATCACTTGACTTGTCTTGGAAGGAAATACGCTTGCGCAACATCAGTGAGGCTATTCAAACGTTACTGGCATTTAAAGGTGATCATCATTGCTCGGACGGCATATATTAAACTATATACCAATGGAAAGCTTATCTTATCGCGATTTTATATGTAACGGTGTCATATTTATACTACTCACGATTTGGTTACAAGAGCCAAAATGAATATCGTCTTTCAAGCAACACCACTTCAGCGAAGTCAAGATTATTGACTTGGGCGCTGTGAGGTGGTGACGTCACCGATTGTGTAATCGTCTATGCAAGTAAACAAAATCCCATTCGCTTGTATCGCTCGCTTCTGCGCTTTCGAAGACTTACCATTGTTTTCTCTAAAATTTGCTCAACTAAATCAGAATTATAAACAATACAGATACAGATAACTATCTGTTGAAGTATCTGGTACATTTTATGGCTCTGTCCCACAGAGAAGGCGGTTCAGTCGGTATTTTATACATACTGAATTCCTTGCTTCACAGTATTGCTGCAATTTGTTATGGTTAATGGTTAACAAATTGTCGCTAGTTAAAGTAATTACCGCCATGTTACGCTCGATGAGCTAAGACTTTACCGGAAACCCAATAGCAAAGCCAACAGTGATTTATAAATAAAGGTTCAATAACCATAATTGAGTGACTGTTTCCCGGTCTGAGAAAAGTATAGATATTTTCCGTTACTCCCCCTGATAGCGCCTATACCTCATGCAATTCCATCGGTTAGCATAAGAGGGTGTAACGTAAATATATGGAAGAGCCGTATCTTTATACGCACGCGGTAGTTTTTTACCACCACCCATGCTCCAGGGGCAGGTCTCCTCACTAACCTCAAAGGGCAGCTATTTATTTTCATGCTCCAGTAGCATGAGTGGTGGTCAAAATCTCACACTTTCATGTAAACACAGCCGGTCTCTGAGCTCTGCTCGCTACTCAAGATTCATCGTAAGAGATGAGAATTCAAGCGATTTTTTTTTCACATTTCTTGCACACTTATGAAGCCGGGAATTAGGCCTATAATTACTAATCTACAGAGATCAAGGAACCTAGTCAACCAACCTTTTTCGCTATATTGGCGAAATTCAACACAGGAGAAGAGGAGCGATTTGGGGTTCATTGCATTGGAAGATGCATTACGCAACAAGACTTGTGCAATCGCCTACGTCACACGAATTTGCCAAGGTCAGAGAAGGAACGCTTAAGCGTATTTTTGGGCGTAAAATCACAACGAAATATAGGGTTAGTTTTTGGTTTATAGCGGCTATATTATACGATTATTTTTTGGAAAAAATATTTTTGGCAACCTGAAGTCAAAAGCTTTCCATTGGTATATAGCTTAAGATATGCCGTCGAAGCAATGAGGATCACTTTTAAAAATAACTCCACATACTTACCGCCTATCCAAATGAGAACATTGGCAAGCAAAGCCAACGCAGAGCCAACACATTTCACTCGAAAAGGACAATGCTCTGTCGCGTTGGTGTTGATAGAGATATCCAGGCCAATAATGAGGACCTATGTGTTTTCGTGTGCCCACCAATCGTTGACCTTTACATACGGGAGGGGGACTTTTATGTTTACACAGAGGGACATTTTTAAATTACGCTAGTGGTTTAAAAACATACCAACATGCCAAAATGGTCTTCTGATCTTAACGATTCAAAAAAATATATAGTTTGTACTAATTGCGATCTACTTCTTTAGAGTTATGTCGTAAATTTGCCGAACTTCTCAAAAAGGTCCGTTTTCATTTGTACATAGTCAAAAGTCAGTTTTCTTTGACATATGATGCAAATTGTAAAATATAGTACTTTGCTCCAGAAAAGATATTGTATTCGTTATACTGCACGCTTGTTCTGCCGTATATCAATTACGGTATCCTTGTATGGGGGAATGATTGTAAAATATATCGAAAAAAAATATAAAACTCCAAAAATGGGCGTTGAGAGTTATTTATAATAGCCATTATCGAAGTCATACTGGACCCCATTTTGCAAAGCATTATCTTAAATGTATTTGATACCTATAATCTAGAATTTGGTGTTTTTATGGACAACTATTCAAACAATGTGTTTATACCTATATATATCATCATCTTTATTAAAATATAACAAGAAGCAAGACATAAAAAAGCTCAAGATCAACCTGGGTCAAAACTGACCCTGGGCAAGAACATGACATTACATGATATACAGTCTTAAAGAAAAAAACAACGACAAAACATTAATTTGCTAATTTTTTACAAGAAGATCTGATATACATAACTATCACACAAGATTTAATAGTGACTATAATTATACTAGAAACAAAAAGGTATTTTCTCATCACTCTGCAAGAGCAGCCTGACCTATTCTTTGGAACTCCCTTCACAAAAACATTAAAAAATCAATTTCGATCAGACACTTTCGAATTAAATACAAGCATGAGCTAATAAGTTTATATAAGTGAGTTAATTGAGCACTGTACGTTTTGTGTGATGGTGACCGTCAACCTGTTGGTGTATTTTGATGTTGACGTTCATTTTGTTATTGTGATTGTGGCCTTCTCTGGACTCGCTGTGGCGTTCTCCTGGGTCTTCTACTCATGGCGGTGACCATGAGTGCATCTTTAGGCCCAGAGATAGTCACTTGTGTAAATTCGTGTATAATGATGTTTGTAGGGTTGGTCGCTTCTGGCTTTATTGGCCTTTTGATCAGTCCTCCGTAATCGTTTGTATTAGTCCGTATTTTGCCTGTATAGTTTGTTTATATATTTGTTATTTTTAAATGATTATGGAAATAACAGAATATAAATATTTGAATATAGTTACGCTAAAGTGTTAAAAGACTCGGTAGTGAAATTACACCATTACCCAAAGCTATAGTTGCTCACCTCGAGAGGTCTTTCAGACGGCAGGAACACTTCCTCCTTGTGTTTCAAAGCTCTAATGATGTAGGATGCCGGTGCGTAGTGAAGTTATGATTTTAGCTTTACTCAGTACGGTCTTCAAACTGCGATAGGTCACATGGCACTTCTCCTGAAACGAATTAAAGATGTTTGTAAGTACCCCTGGGTAGCTTGTGGCGACCCTGATCTTTGTTGAGGTTGCTTCTGTGTGTCCTGATGAATATGGATTCCTTTAGGCCCCTCCGAACCCAATCCGTTTCCTTATCCAATATAGCCACTCCTTCCCAATCAATGTTATGACCTGCTTTTTGATGGTTTCCACCAGGCGAAGCGGTGGTGCAAGGCCTGCGGTGTTCAGCGATTCTGGTGTTCAGTGGTCTAGCTGATTCCCCAGCAAAGAGAAAGACTCTCTTGAATGTTCACTTTTCATGATATTGAGCAAACTACAATCTTGGAAATAGTTGGAACACTCGCCAGCATTTCCTACATTGCTCAACCGGACAAGAGTTAAGAACCTGCAAGCCATCACTCAATTGAAAGCTCAAACCTTCCCCATTGACCCACCGTTCCCCAACCACATCACTCAATAATGAGGAAATTGGCAAGACTGCCGTTACGTGCCGTAGACAATACCTCAATCATCATTGGATGGGGAAAACGGGGAAAAGAAGAGTGTTCCGAAAATCGTTAAGAGTTCCAACAATTATTTCCAAGATTGTAGGTCAATAGCCTTTCGTTTTACTTTGACCTATTTTGCCACAAAGCACGCATAGAAAACGGTGAAAATTATTCCTTATTTTAAAGTTCCCTGGCCCGATCGTGAATAGCCTCGTCCCCAGGACCCCCTGATTTTACCCGAAGTGGCCACGTTTTTGGTGCTGGAACAAAGCAACTATTTGTCTCATTTACCCTGTGAAATCTTAGCGTCAAAAGTGTTTGGTTTGAGCGAAGCCGTGCCTTATATTATTAGTCTTACACAGTATTCCATGGGGCTTACGTTTTAGCTTTTATATCAAAACGGATTGAAATAGCGGCGTGAAACTTCATGGATGGGGTAAATCAAGAGGAGAATTTTATATAATGAAATCGGGCCGCCCTTTAATTTGTAGAGCTGTACAAATTAATTGCTTTCTATTTACAATACGGCAGCATCTTGAAGTGTTGACATCTGAACAACCTACAAAATTACATTGCTTTATCTTATGACACCTTTTATTGCATAACTCCAAAATCGTAAGTCGCAGACGATGCAAAGTATAGATGATGCGACCTATGTATGTCACATGTTGACATTCAGGACGCCCTCTGCTGTTTTCTGGCAGGCAAAAATATTACAGTAGTTTCTATGACAGACCACATAAAATCTCGTCATAAATAACTTGCAGAACCTTTCCTGATCTAAATCGGTCACAATAATGCACCGCAAACATAGACAAATGGCACATCATTTAAATTTGAAATCGTTATGATTAACCCTCCTCTTACCAAGCCTTTTTTTGAAACACGGTTTACCAAGGGGGGGGGGGGGGGTGGTTACCACCCCCGAGATTTTTTTATAAAGCACCCGATGCTTATGATTTTGATACCAGTGGATAGCTATGGTCCTCCTCAAAATAAGTACCAACATACCTAGTATGGCGTCACAATGACGTCATCAAGTCCGCGAGTCGGCAAAATTGGCATTTTCCATAGAAAATAGGCGAAAATCCAATTTTGCGCTAAAAAACGTAGGAATATCGGATTTTCATGCGGTTTTCAGCTCTAAATGATGGCAATTGGCTAGTTTTACATAAACAAAGAGTTTTAGAGCCATACTGTGCATAATATTTTCAAAATTCCACCATAAAATATCCTTGGGTGGCAACCACCCCCTTACCCTTCGACTTTGACGGCATACCCCCCTAACCCCGGTGAAGGTGCTACCTTCACATTTTTTTCGCTAAAATGACCGGAAAGGATGAGAGAACGATTACCTAGAAGCTTTTTACGATTTTTTTTTAGCTTTTTAGCGCACCGGAGCGAAGTTCGGTAGGGGGGAAACCACCCCATTCCCCCCTCCCCCCTTGGTAAGACGAGGGTTACAAGTATAATTTGGCATGTTTTTCAAAACCACTTAAATTTGGACCCCTGTGTAAACGTCAATGGTCATCTCCTGGATCTGAAGGTCAGCGGAAAATATGGCGATAATGCCCCGCGACATAATTTGTCCCATTAGTGGGCCCTAGTAGTAAAATAAAATTTTAATGGATATTACCCCCAAATTAACATGAATAACAAACGACGAACCATCTACCTACATAGGCCACATATACAAGGAGCTCAAATGGATAGAATAATTCCGATATAAGGCTATATGCATCCCACGAACAAAGAAACCCTTGCGATTTCTTGGTCCCCCTTCTTTCGTGATATGAGGCCTGAGGTACATGTAAAATGTAGATTGTTTTGAAGTACTAAAAATAAAAGGAAAATCGCTATCTCGTACGGTAGCATATCCTGATTTACCATCGTAGATTGGCCCATTTCCTACCAAGTGATAATGATATTATTTTTTTTTTCTTGCAGAGGTTCACATGATGTCGATACTACTTTTATAATGGGAACTATTGCATTTGTAGGCAGAATCCTAGGTTCGTTTATTCGTTTGTGCAATCTAAAGTTTCACAGAATATCACTACTAATAATAATCAAATGCACTATCAGTGGTTTGCTACATCTGAAAACCGAAAAAAGTAATCAAAAATCATATTTTTGCATATCTGTACCAAGCATGGGTATTCTGACACACCGTACAAGTGCTAAGGCAGAAAACAACCTAACAAGGACAAAGTCGGATATGTTAATCATGACTCTCCGTACGGTCACTTACTACCATACGTAAATGAATAGAGATTCATATCTCTAAACATTGCTGTTTTCTTCCTTTTCTTCAATTTTTTCAGTTGCAAAAAGTAACTTATGAGAATTCTCTAGACTTATCCTTCACTGCAAGTTTCAAAGAAAAAGTTTCTACTTTATATAGGTTATTTTGTCATGGGGCAAAAATGTTTGGTCACGTTTGACGTTGCGATGGCCACACACGTGATCGAACTTATTTTTCCCATGACAAAATAACCAATCTAGCGAAAGTGGAAACATTAGGCCCCTATTTTTGGTTAGGTTTGGACTCAAGGTTATTAATAATGTTAAAAGTAATAACAGATTGGTTACGTTGACAAAACAGCATTGGGTTGAAAGTAAAAAAATACCCATTTTATGTCACAAATGATGTTGAATATTACGGAAAGTTCATAGACCTACAAATAGACCCATCAAAGTACAGTGGGAATTAATGTACTTTTATAAATTCTACCGACTTCCTGACATTATGATTAGCATTTTATGCATCATTGAAGGAATAGTTCCTGGTAGGTTTTGTCATTTCAGGGGGTTATGTTGCTATTTGATAGTTTTGCACTTTGTTTTCAAGGTTGTGAGTGCGTGCTGAAGCAAATGGTAATTGTGTCGACAATGACAGGTTTATCTGCTAAAATCATCTATCAATTATCAATTGTTGAGTGACTTAATGTGTCAGAAAAACTTGACACATTATCATGACAGTTATAAATTATATAACTAAATTTATCAAAAGTATTGTTTCAAGCCCATAGCTTGAATACTTTCCAAGAACCATTACGTGATGTTTTATGTTTGGTAGGCTAGCTTCCCTGTGTGGAAACCTACCTACAAGAACAAACCATATTAATCGGTGTAGAAAATTAGGGGCGAAACAATAGATTTCACTCAATTGCCAATTTGAACAGAAAAGTTACCAGATTGATTTGCCTTTTTCTCCGCCAAATGTTAACATATGGCTCTTGTAATAGTGCTGCACCACCAACCAGTTAAGGAGAGGGTACATGTGTAGAAGTAATGGAAATAAATTTACTGATTTACTGATTTAGTCCGCCGTACTCATAGTCCGGCTATAACGGTAAAGAATAGGGCGTGTCTGTCCCAGGGTTCTTAGTTGAAGGTGGGTATAGCTATGGGTCACAAAAAATACCGAGAACTGTATAACCCTAACGTCCCTTAACTACATTTGTTTGCACTTTTCAAAATCACAGAGCGGACTCCTGTCTTGTTTATAGGGGAAATTGCCCCTTGATCTAACCAGAAAAATAACGCTACCTCCCTTTTTGCGGTGATTATCAGGTTGGTCGAAAAGGACATCAGGGATATAGAAGGGGTGCTTTATCACATTTTTACAAAAGACAAATTTACAAAATCTGCCTAACAATTTTGAAATTTTACTTTTGAACAGAAAGTGTTTAAAAACACAGATCATTACTAAATTTCTGGGTCCTCAAAATGTGGCATATATTTCGGGGTTAGCTTTCAAAATCCTGGTCGCACATCCCCACTCAAATTAAAATCAAGACCGCACCCACCGTACTTGTTTTTCTTTTGAACATTCAAAGAGTGCATTAGTCGTAATTAAGAATAAGAATATACAAGTCCTCTATCTAAATTCATTGCACGTCCATATCCCAATCGGTTTGCAAAATTTACAGTTCGTTTATTGTTATCAATAACAGGTAATATTCCCTCTCCTATTTACTTCGGTGAGCTCATCAATAGTACCTGCGTTCTGTGGCAATACACATGCAGTTCACGGGCTGCCTGTTGGATATACGACATAGTCAATCTTCGCTATGCCTTTTTTGGAATCAACATCTTCACACGAGTCTTGGGAATAATTTTTGCTGTTGGAATGCATCACTTCATCAAACGTGATACGACACTAACGAAGAAGGAAAAGGTAATAATACTTAATGACTTCCTTAACGTAATCTCTGACTTCCTTTAAGTCTTAAGAGAGAGGGTGAGTGTCACAGATAAAACGACCCTTCAATAATACAGAGTGTGCCAAAAATGTAACATTAAGAAATTAATTGATATAATGCAATGGGTAGACATAAAACTGTTTCCCGATCAATTTGAACGATTTGAAAGAAAATTAGAGCAAAATTACGAAAGCATGTCACATTCACATTGGGCTACTCCCTGTGTTAGGAAGCTCTGTAGGGTAATGAGCCTGGTGAAAGCTGTGTAAGCTTATTGGAACAGTTGACAAGCCACTTGCAGTAAGCCACCCTTCTTGGAAGATCATTTGCAAGGAGTGCATTCCTCTGGTGGTTTATGGTACAGATGCCAGCCCAAATCAACCCTTGTGATATGGTTAAAGGATGACGGAGTCAAGTGTAGTGTATTCTTTCTTGTGCTCATAATTGATTTCTTTGGAGGGTCGTTCTTATGTTGCTGGTGTTTGCCGAATTCTTGTAGTTCTTCGCCTTTCACTGTTTCATTTGTTCCTATATATTTAAGCTTACTCGATGTCTCTGGTATTTGTCAACGCTTCATTTACTGTATCTTGTTTAGTAAGGGGCTATTAGGAATGCTGAGAAAACAACGAATGGTTTCTACATAGTTTTTGGTCTGAATGAAAGTTGTCACCATAATCACCCGCTCGCTAGTGGTGAATTATGGCTGTTAATGGTTACCAGGCTAGGACCAGCTATCATGAAGCAGTGATTAATGTGTAACGCTTTATTGAATCAGAGACTTAATGCAGCTTTTTCAAATAAATACTAC
Source organism: Ophioderma brevispina (assembly GCA_023653785.1). Classification (NCBI taxonomy): domain Eukaryota; kingdom Metazoa; phylum Echinodermata; class Ophiuroidea; order Amphilepidida; family Ophiodermatidae; genus Ophioderma; species Ophioderma brevispina. Next base: position 49,457 of record JAMKCH010003361.1, on the reverse strand, counting down.
TACTTGAATTAAAACATTAAGATGCTAATCTGTTCGTACTTCTTTGAAAGTTATGTCACCAAATCCAATGCCTTTTCAATACCATTACGCTACTTACCACGATTAACATAGAAGTGGTAGTAATTTATTTCCACATCATAATGCATCAAGATAATACATGATCAAGACAATGTTATAAACAGTTATCTACATGAAATTACAAAATGATATGGAGGAGATGATCAAAAGGCCAATTGGCCAGAAGTGATCGCCCCCTTTGAATAAAACAGATACACAGAGATTAATAACATACAACAGAAGCAGAATACTTACAACAGAAGCAGAATACTTGACAGATTACACTGTTAAAAATTTCCGTAAATTAAGAAAACAGATTTTCCGTAAATTTACGGAAAATCTGTTTGAGAAAACAATAACAATAAAAAACAAAAAACATAAAAAGTTTTTTTTTTTTTTTTAAGATTTCAAAAATTTCTGGCAGCAATATTTCCGGACTTTTTTTTTGGTTCCGTAATTTAAATTACGGGAAAATTCTGTTAAAATACACATTTTTTCCGTAATGTGAGACAAATTTCTGTAAAATTACTGTCAAAGTTCCGTTAATTGACAGAAATTTCTGTAAATTTACCTAAATTTCCGGAATTTACGGAATTTTTTTAACAGTGTAGGCAAAAGTGGCCAAACTACAATTTACACCCTTTAGAATCTAGGCACCCAAATGGGATGGGGGTAAATGGAAATTGATAGAGGAAAAGATAGGACCTAATACAGTACATAGATTTAGCAAAGATTGACAAAAGAAGTATTTTTAATATATTTTCTGAATGTTAAATTTTTGGCACACTATGTACTAATGGTAATACAATCATGAACAAACGTCCTAAAACAAACCGACAAAAACCTAATCCTGAAATAAGGAATTTATTTGACAAAGCTTGCTGCTTTACAACAATAATCATGTGTTGGTCATAAAGTAGAGCGGTAAAAGTTTTTAAACGATACCTTGATGCCATTTAAAAAAAATGATATGTAAAAACAAAGCGTGCTGTTTACAACAATACTCAAGTGTGGTCTAAGTAGAGCGCCCCGGTGGTAAAATAAAGTTTTTAAACGATTACCTGATTGCCATTTAAAAAAAAATAGATATGTAAAAAACCACAAACTTGAAGACTTTAATATGCTCCATCAAGTGAGACAAACCTTACATGGAATCTTCTTCTATCTATCGTGTCCAAACAATGTGGTTTCAAATATTGATCCAGAAAGATGATGGTACAAAGGTCGGCTGCTTCACTGAATTCCGCCAAGGTCCTTGTTTGTGCCTTGTTGCTCCAGCAGTGGGCAGACCCAAGGAGGGGTTCCATTGTCTGTGGTGCGGTTCCACAACCACAGGTAGTATCCTGGTCTGCTTCAGATAGCCACTCTTCTGCAAGGAAACCTTTAGATCGGCCCTGTTCTGGTTCTCAATCTATTGAGGCATCGCCATTCAGCCCCTTAGGAGTAGCTCAGGTGGGAGATGCTCACCAGGGGTCAATACCGAGAGATGTTACTTGGTTGATGGCAAAAAGTCTTTCTTTCCACAAGGGGACTCTCTTTACCTCCTAGAGACTGTTTCAAGAGGTTGGACTTGCTTAAGAAACCTGGAATAACACCTCTAAAAAAGAAACCTGAAATTTCACACTTTGTCCATTTCATCATAAGTAAACTCTTGGTATTAAGACTCTCGTGAAGACATGAAACTGGGGGGTTTAGGAAATAAAAGTCATACAGATTAGGGCTCTTTATTTTGCCCATATTTAATATTTCTATTCATAGAAGGTTTTATCTAATCATGATAAAGAGTCAAAGTAACTCTTCGGGAATACAGTGAATCGTAAGGAATATGAATTTCGCAAAACATGATCTGGCTCTTTCTAGATATTTTTAAAAAAATGACATTTTGGTGCATGAAAAATGGTATTATTTTTGGCATGTGATTTGCTATTGGTTTATGGCCGTTTAATTGCCGTTCATGGCTTTTCTAGCGTTTGTTATACAGGCTCGCTTTCTAAAATCGGATAAGCAAAAAAAAAACCCCCAGGCCTCAGCAGACTTCACAGATTTTCGCTGGTCACAGGGGCACATAAACACTTCATAAACATTATGAATTCAAGAAGCTACAGGGTTTTACAGGGTAAAGCCCTAAAAAGTAAGCCACTAAACGACGACTATAATTATCATCGAAACCTAGTTACCAGTTACCAAATGGACCTAGGTCGAGGAGACAAGTTCAGACCAATTGCTTGCCCATGCTAATGCCAGTTAAGTACACTCTGTCTCAAAGAGGTTGCTATACCATGGCGATCGATCTATTAAAAGATTGATAGTCCAATGCCTCAACGACTGATGTAATCAACACTCTCACTAGCTTAAATAGTTAAACTAAAAAGGAAAGGATGCATTTCGATAAAGTGATAACAGGACAAAAAAGTGTGAATGGCATTAGACGTCTGGATTTGGTTTGACTTTTGTTCCGATTCTATGACAAAATAATTCATGTTTGCTCTCGTTCGGTTGGACAGGTCCGTAATAACACGTGTCGAAGTTTTAAACATTTAAACAATGATCATAACAAAATAACATAAATGTATTAAATGCGGGTGATATAAAGATCTCTTTGCAATATTTTCGAATCTATTCCTACATTTTCTTCCGTTTTCTTCATTCTTTTCAGGAAAATGATACTACAACGATCGATACCACTGATATGTAAAAAAGCATTATACTAATCCGTGCCACATGGACGCATTGCGATGATTACTTAGGAGAAAAACATTTTGTTTCGTTATCTCCCCGACTAGATAGAGTAACGTGGCCATCAAAAGGCACACAATGCAACGATAAGGCATATTGTTAGTGTAAACCCTTAAAATATAATCTCTTCGGGGTTGGTACATTTACTGCACCCACTTTATCTGCTCCCAATTGAATTCAGCAGCCTTGACGGAATCAAGTACAGTATCACGTGCACTTTATTCCGTCAAGGCTGCTGAATTCAACTGGGAGCAGGCAAAGTAGGTGCAGTAAATGTACCAACCCATCTCTTCGAATCAATTGTACAATTATAACTGCGTTGTAAGAATGAATACGACCTGTATGAAAATCGTATCTGACTGATCAGCTCGCATTCCATTAATTTTGACTTGCTCTTCATACTGCGTGGCATAAAGACGGTTTTGGTATGTTCCCGTTTGGATTTGGTATTGTACCATTTTGTATAACTGATTAAAGGGAGATCACATTACAATGAATGCTACGTCTGTACAACATACACTTAGCAGTAGTAGTAGCAGTAGTAGTAATAGTAGCAGAGGAAGAGGGAACGAATTAAAATTAAAGGTGCAACGAGAGATTTCAAATAACAGGTGTCCCAAAAAATGTGAAAATTCTGGTTTTTGCACTGGTCTAAAGCTTTCTATCAAAAATATCCCCAGCTGAAAGGATTAAGTTGAAAACTGTTTCTTTGGTACAAAAATGTGAAATTTCTAATTTCCTATAGGAGAAAATACAAAATTCAACCTGGTTTTTTTTATTTTAAGTTATTTCTGCAGCCAAATAAAAGGTATGGAATCTATTGAGTGTCTAATATATATGAAATGACTACATATCACAAAAACATAGATGACTTGAAATCTCTCCTTGCACCTTTTAACTCATTTAAATATCTCAAGTTCATCAGGGATTTGGTATATAATTTAAGCTAAGAACATAATAAGTATGGTCGTCTTCCCTGTGATATTATGTGTAAAATTAAGCTAAATTGCTCGTGTTTTATGGTTGTGAACTCTGGTGTACTAGTGAATCAGTGAAGTTTGAAAGAGTTCGTCTCAAATAATGCAGATGACGTTTCAAAAGCAACATTGAATGATGGTGTAAGAGGAGCTGTGTTTGTTCAAACTGAAATGAGAGTTGTTAAATATTGGCGTCATAATTGTTCATTAAATCAAGATTGAATTTTATTTCAATGCTCTCAATTCCAATACAACAAAGTTGAAAGTGGTCAGTAATGCAGGGCTTTGGAGGTTAAAATATTATTTGTTCAATGGGTTTTGAATACGTTTGGTTGGTACAATCTGTTGCTAACAAGGTGTTCCCGAAAATATTCAATCGGTGCTGTATAATGACTTACAGCGTTTTAATGAATCTCTCAGATCTAATGCTAAACTAAGGTATTGCTCTATTTTTTAAGCAAGTGGTGATTTTCGACAAGAATTAATATGTAACTGAAATTCATCAGTTATTATTAACAGTGGTTAAATATGTTTGTTAATATCTCGGTGTATTTTAAGGCCGGATACCCTCTTTCGAGGGAATGAAACTAAAAAAATAAACTGTTCAAAAAAGTGCACTCACCTATATCTAAAATATTTGAAACCTGTTTGTATAGTGCTCTATATCTGTTAACAAGTTCATTTCCTCGCCTCTATAATACCATCCCATTTGTAACAATCAATTCACACCTACCTATCCAGGAGGGTCTCAAACGCAACGTGCCAAAGGACATCGCCGGATAAGGATAGAAGGAGGCCCTCTATAATGAACATAGTGATATTTCACCATCAATTTCGATTTGGTGTTTTACAACAACTTTATCATGTACGCAGGGTGATTTGTATCCCCAAAATACACAGGTATCAAGAAAAAATGAGAAAAGTCTGATAAACTTCATGGGCATGCTGTCTGGAAAAAGCAAAGCTTAGAGCATGGAAGAAAGAGATAAGAAGAAACCACATCGACGCACTTGACGTTTGAACCATCTATCTGCCGCCCCATAATTGCAATTGTTATTCATATTCTCTCAAGAGGCCCTTCCGAGGATAATCCTATTCAGATTTTCTCGCTCGAGAACATTCTCAGCATGCAAAGTAAACACTCAAACATACTCTTCCATGGAAACCGATCAACACGCCCGGGGGGTTCTTGGTGCAAATGCGGAACTACCGCTAGGAGCATCAAATTCAAAATATCAAGTTCTAGTCCCACTGGGGGTACAAATTCAGTTGTGATTGTGACTCGTTAAATGATACAAATAGGAAAAATTAAACTAAACATATCAGCCAAAATAACCCTAAGTGTGTATTTTTCTTGCAGTAGCACAAGTGTCATTTTTCTTGTATATTGGCTATTTTAAGTGTGTATTTTTTTCATGTATTGAGAACAGGTCCCGCAAGGGGTATAATCTCACTGCAAATTACCTTCAATCTTCAATCAATTTTTATTCGTTCATCATAGAATAGGCCTACAGCAAAAACAATATAAATAATTATGTAAATAATGCAGTACAATAAAAAAATTAATTGTTACAATATTAATCACAAATATTTTGCATACAAGTGAAGACGTTTATAATAATTTATAAGTGGAATTTCAAAAGAGAGTATATAACTGGGATATACTAGTGGAAAATATATTTAAAATAGCACAGTAACCTTTCTTGGATGTCAAATTACTGCTGTGTCGTTAGGTGTATATTTTCACTGAAAAGTGAAAACTAGTATTCGTCTCAGGTATAATTTCACCAAAGTTGGTCCAATTAGGGGCCGGGTATATTTTAACTGAAAATTGGTCTCGTTAGGGGTCACTTTCAGAACCCCTGGAACGAGCATGGGTGCCCAACGAAAATCCAAGACGGCCCCCGGGTCCAACGTTCAAATTTAGTCAAACTTTCATCCTTTATTTTTCACACTGGGCAGTCTTGGGCAGTAAAGCTGAACGCATAACGATGTACATTAACTTCTAATATAACGAAAACAACAACAAATACACACCGGAGACAGCCGGAACATGTTGTAATATGCAATATACTTTTACACTTTTACGTGTTCGGACATAGAGTTTTCAAAATATTCTACATTAGTGATTGCTCGCCAATCATTGATATCGATTGCGGCAGAGGGATTATGATCAAAGGGTGGTTGTTGAATCCCTTCCTTTTGTGCGGGTGAATGGAATGGATAAACAGATTAAAATCGGATTGTGGAAGTCGATGTGGTTCTTTCTTATCTCTTTCTTCCATGCTTAGAGTATGCATCCATTTCTATGACCCTATAGGCCTATTACTTAAATGAAGAAACAAGAAGATGTTGCATAGCTGCCCTTTGTTATGGAGCTTGTAAGTGATGCCTAGATAGATCTTTTGTCCTTCAGGCTACATAAGGCAGCCCTTTATAACAACACCCAAATACCTATCAGCTTATGCTGCTAAGATTAGGATTATATAACATTTTCACATCAAGCAGACTCTGGAATACAACACAATGGCCAAAGCACGTTCCATGAACGCGCTATTTCGTCGGCCGCGTCACATACTGACGTATTTGCAAAATACGCATTTTTCGAGAACAAACGGCATTGAAGATTTTGCGATTTTAATTTGCCCCATATTGTTAATTGAAACATATATTTCAATTAAAACCTAAAGGAAAATCGCCGAAATAAGTATATTTAACTAATCAGCTTCCAATTTATTTAGATATGCGAAAAGATGATGTTAAATAAAATACGTCACTATGTGAAAACGACAAAATAGCAATTTCAATGTGTAAATAAAAAAATACGACGCGCAAATACGTTGTTATGTCACTATGTGAAAACGACAAAATACGAATTCTACCGTGAACTGCAAAATACGTCGCACAAATACGTAACTATGTGACGCGGCGAATACTTTATAATGCAGATACGATGCTATAGGCCTACGCAGTATAGATTCTCGACAAATACGTCGTTATATGATGCGGACAATTAAACGTTTTGTAAATACGCCCGGGGGGCCACTCGAAATAATACTTGTAAGCACCCGCGTGAAAGAAAACGCGGATTTAGGGTGCTTTTGAAAGGCAAAAGCACCCTAGGGTATCAAAATAGCTGATTTAGCAGAAGAAAGGGTGTTTTTTTTAGGACAATCCTCGCTTAGGGTAATTGTTAAAATGATCCAACTAGCGGTGATAATATTGGCATAATACAGCGATTTTACAAACCATTTTTGTCGGCCCTATTTTGTGCCATCTTTACAGTTTTCGGAGCCGAGATCTGCACCGTCTGGCGCTATTTTATACCCGGAAGTAATAGATGAGTTAGTGCGTCCATCGATAACTACATCGAGCATTAAAATTGTCGCAAAATAGTGCTCATAATTTTAAACATTACCGTTCGTTTTCACTTTTGTACTAACTCCAGAATAATCGTCATAACCATGATAACTGAAAGCTCGATTTGATACCAGAGATTCATCATAAAGTCATCTTTATCGACGATGTATCCCTGGATGATTTTTCCTTAGCCCATGCAATGATCGCCGTTGCCGCTAACTTAAACTTCCCAGTTTTTGCGTAACCCGGCCCGGCCGAAGAAAGGCGGGTGTCACAACTTGGGCGGGGGTTAACGGTGGAGCAAACGCATAGCGCATGCGCGAACCCGGGAATTTCGAGATCCCGGAAGTGGCTGTTTTGAGACGTAAACAAAGCAATGAAGCTCTTCTGGCTTAGCCGAAAATATTACAAATTATTAATGTTTGAAGCAAGATCGAACTGAGATGAAGGTGAAAATAGAAACATACATGTTATAGCTGTGTGCAAATTTTTTTTTTTTTTTTTTTTTCATCGAGCATTAAAATTGTCGCAAAATAGTGCTCATAATTTTAAACATTACCGTTCGTTTTCACTTTTGTACTAACTCCAGAATAATCGTCATAACCATGATAACTGAAAGCTCGATTTGATACCAGAGATTCATCATAAAGTCATCTTTATCGACGATGTATCCCTGGATGATTTTTCCTTAGCCCATGCAATGATCGCCGTTGCCGCTAACTTAAACTTCCCAGTTTTTGCGTAACCCGGCCCGGCCGAAGAAAGGCGGGTGTCAAAACTTGGGCGGGGGTTTAGTGAGCTCGCTTCTAATTGGTTACTTTCCCGATTTCGGATTTTGTTATTGGCTATTGCGTTACTAAATAATTCAGCGGGTCATATAATATTAGAAAATACTGATAAAAACATAAACGTAATAAAACAATGATAATCAGTAAAAAAATGATGCTCAATTGTAGATCCACATTTAAAAAAATATCCTACTTCATTAAAAAGCAATGATTTCGTAATCGGCTATTTTGGTCAAAATGTAAATGGTCAAAATAATGATTTGTAAACAAAAGTTGATACTTTGGATGGTTTCTGGATGGTTTCGGCTTCTTTGGGTTTCAATAGTTGATGAGCATTGGGTGTGGACCAAAGATCAGCCATTTGGTTCAAAATGATGAAAATAATGATTTTTAAACAAAAGTAGACACTTTGGATGGTTCCAAGATTGAGCGGTTTCTGGTGTTTCGGTTCCTTTCTATTTCAGTGGCTATTAAGCATTGCCTGAAACTCGACCTGGGTATTTTGGTCCAACATTTGGAATAGACCTAAAGACTACGTCAACATTTAAAACAGACCCCCAAATTTGAGAATTCCATATTGCTAAGCTAGGGGGTCCACTGGACCACTTGTTTTAAAACCTAGCGATGGTCCAGTTGCAATGTCAATTCCTGTTTAGGGGATATATTTCATATCAAGTCCTCACTTCGGGTGTTTGAGCACCATCAATCCTTGTTTTGGGTATATATTTCATCCGAGTCCTCGCTTAGGGTAACTTTGCTTGGGTAAAATCCTTGTTTAGGGTCGGTTTGAAGAAGTTTTGGCATCCTAGCTTAGGGTAATTTTGAAAGTCAATTCACGCTCGTGCTTACAACATTTACACATGAGTGGCCCCCGGGTAAATACGTCATAATTAGTTAATTAATATTTTACTAATTAAGCCACTTTGAGGTTTAAAATTTGGTGAATATGTAGAATAGTTCAAAACAACGTACATGCCAAATTTTCTGCAAAAAGTCCAACATGTCGAATACGTCACTATGTGACGCGGCTGACGATTTATATCATGAGCAAGTTAACTCACTATCTCAAATCCCATGGCGCAGTTTAATTGGTTTCATTCACCATTATATTGATCAAATATACACACCCTGTGTTTCAGTATGATTTATGATACCCAGAACACGCATGGTCCGCTGTTGTTAACATGTGCAGATCCAAGGCTACTGAACTGAGCCCTTGGTAGATTAGCATGCCTTACCTCATAGTGTATGTGGTAAGGTATGTATGTAATAAGTTGTTGTTTTTGGCAATTCCATTTAGTGTGCAGACCCCCCAGAAAACGAAAATGCAAAAATAAGGCCTCTCCCCCAAGAACCAGAATGCCACTCACATATATGTTGCTAAATAATACAGCATACGTCCTTGCAAAGCGGCATTGTGGTTCTTGAGGGGAAAAGGGTTCATATTTGGAAATTTCAATAACCCATTGAAGCCTGTATTATAAATTTACATAAAAGCGACTTTTTGGGAATTTCTGTAAAGTGGAACTTTTGGAAAACCAGCAAAAGGTAAACTTTGAGTATGTGGCTTTATAATGCGGAACGTCTCAAATTCATCCGTTCTTATGGAAACAATATAGGGCGTCCTTCATTCCTTATCCGGCGATGACCTTTGCCATTAGGCCTGCCTGATGTGTCTTGCTGCGCCGAAATACCGGGCTATGCCGAAACACCCGGTGTTTCGGCAGATGACCTTGCCGTACGGCAGGGGTATCTGCCGAAAATAAGTTCTTATGTCAATTAGCTGTACGGACACAGGATGACACGAAATAAGTGTTCAGTTGACTCAGCTCGTACGACAGGCTAAGATTAGGGCCCGTTCATTATTTACGAGGGGGCCGGAGAAATTGAAAGATATATTTGGAAGTACATAACCCAATGTAAAGTTAAATAACCCCTACTGACTCATATTTTTACACCCCATCCCACACACATATACATATGATTTACTGCTGATATTTTATTAAGAAATGTCCTGATAGGTGCTTGGTTTACAGAATAATAAATTTAACATGACCCCCTCCATCAGAAAAAAAATATAACCCCCAATTAATCAAGTAGAAAATCACATAGGTCTAATCCCTTCATAACTCTAACCCAATCCTTCACCATAATCTTAACCCTATATAACTCCAACCCTAACACTAACCCTAACCCGTGTTGCCCTCCTAATCAATATAGTTCCTTATGTAATATTGTTGGCTTTCTATGGAGATTAGGAAACTATACATTTTCTGAAAGCTTATGGTTCACCAAATGAGAAAATCAATGTTGGCATTTTTTAATTCCCCTATGGCGGCCATTTTGGAATTCAAAATGGCGGCCAATTTTTTGCTCATATCGCGGTCTCTGAGACTAGTAGAATCATGATTCTGGTGTCTATACTCATGTTTTAAGGGTCAAGGAATCCAATAAGATCATTGATAACAACATTAGATCATTTGGATGTGGCGTCCATATTAAATTTCAAAATGGCCGCCAAATTAAGTCGCTTTTGCCCATATCCCGGTTTCTGAGACTGATAGAGTCATGATTCCAGTGTTTATATCCATGCTTCCATTGTCTAGGAATTCAATAATTATTTTGATAGAAACATTGGAACACTTGGTTATGGCAGCCATCTTAAATTTCAAAATGGCCGCTAGAGCAGTGTAGTATTTACAGACATGTTGCCTGCAAAAATGTAATAAATATATGTCTGTTACCTGTCGTGCCTGTAGGATATATTATATGGTAATTTCGTTTTTCCAACAAGCTCAAATTTAAGATGGTGGCCAATATGGCCACTTTTACAAATCTTTTAAGTTACTATTATCTGTATATCTGTAATGTTTAGTTACATCATCCAGAAAGTATAATAAAATTGTAATTATAATCTGAGCTATAGGTCTTTGACATTTAAAAAGTCCAATCTGATAATTTTGCTTCGTTAGCATGCTCCCACTTCAAGATGGGGGGGGGTCATATTGCCATCGTCAAAGATTTTTTTAAAACATCTTAATTGCCATACCTGTTGCATATTTGATTATATCATCAAAAATGTGTTATACAATACAAACGTCATTGATATAGTGCCTTATCAATTAAGGTAAAAACATTTAATTTCTGTTTGGCCTGAACATGATAATATGATAGATTTAAGAGTAATGAACGTTGAGGCAAAACACAGATCATAATTTCTAGTATAAGAAACAGTAGCACAATCTAATAAAAAAATAATTACCTGAGACAATACAGTATATGCCAATTTAATGACATGCTCAACTCTTTGGAAATAGGTTAAATTTCACTGTTTTTTTTTTTAAGTAACGGTGGACCTGGAGATGGGCAAAGAGTTCCATATGCTAGGGGCTGCATTGCTTATAAGGCCCTGTCACCCAATACATCTTTGGTACGAGGAACGCTGAAGAGCGTCGTGTTATCTCAGACCACAAGACTGGCGGCCAGGGGTGGCCAGCCAGTAATATACAAAGTGAGGTATTCGAACAAGTATGATGGCAATTGTCCCGAATACCCTTGTCGATAGAGAGTCATAAGCTTAAAGACAAGAATTCTTACTGCTTAGTAGCCAATGGGGCTCTTTGAGGAGTGGAGTAGATGGTGTCCTTCTGTCCTACGTTTAGTACATGTGGAAATGTATTTTTGTGAAAATTTCATATACAATTTGCAAACCAAGGTTTTTCTAAATCAAATTGTATGAGTATTCCAAAATCATGGGTGTCATTTTTTAAAATGTGTTCTTGGATGAATTCTAAGGGGGAACGGAAGGGGGAAAGGTGTATACAGGGGTCAAAATATAAAATGGAGCAAAATGTGTTTTAAGCTATACACTCATCTTCAGTACCTTTCAAGGATTACAAAGGTATAGTGGGCCCACTGAGTGTTATAGAACAAGAGTTACAAGGCAAATGGGTCAGGTCACACTGGGGTAAAATTTCAGATTCATCGGTTTGTTTTAAAAACTGGTGCCAATTGTTCGTCTTACTGTACAGAAGCCGGGGACAATATAAAGATCGCGTTGTCAATGATGTTTTGATAATACTTAAGAGGGCAAATATGGTCCACAGGTCTATGGGAGACCACTAGTCATATCATAGCGGACAAGATAGCTCAATCAGGTAAGCGCTCGCTCCGGTGTATGCTCATCCATGCGTATAGGCGTGCGTTCGAGCCCTGTGAGATTCAGCTATCCCTGGACAAGAAATTAACCGCTTGGTTGTCCCGATTTACCCATGCGATATTTGGGAAGCTGATCCCGGCGCGATGGTTATCTCGATGTATGTTTGCTGATAAGGGGAAAGCGCTGATCCCGATCTGCCGCATCCCTTGAAATGATCCCTAAATGGTTTATGTATGGTTGGCCACAGTGATCAGCGACCATTTGTGGTAGCGCTTAGAGGCCAATAGCATAAGGCGCTATATACTCTCTGGATTTATTATTATTATTATATCTCACAGTCTCACTTTCAAAGGTGAAACACAGAACTTATATACATTTTCTTATTTATATGATCCAGTATGAACGATTTAAAACCAGTTTAACAAATCGGACCATTCTATAAAAATGACCTTGAACTTTCTGTAGCCTATTGTACTAAACAATAGGTCGAATTATGCAAACTTACCTTTTAAGAAACCTTATGACAACCGAACGATTGTATAATTTTAAAACAATTTAACACTTTTATATTGGTTTAACCCTGTACAAATTTTGGCCACCCTTTAATAAAACACCCAAACACATTTTAAAAAATGACACCCACGATTTTCAGATTCTCCATGAAGTCTGTATTGGAAAAAAACAGGTGTCAAAATGTATATGAAGAAAACTAAACCAAAAACTTCATTCCCATGTACTAGTTGTTAGAGTATAGGATTGGCTTATGTCTTTGACCCTTAAAATCCATATTGGTATTTGGTTGTTTATGTTTAACCATGCTCCAATTCAAAGGTTGTACTACATGTATGGACCCCTTCTGAGACTATACATCTAGAAATTGTTTATATATATGTAATTTAAATATCAATATATAGTAAATTTAATCCAACAATCATTTGTTTTCCTAATATACAACTTACGATAGCCGCCATCAATGGCCAACTTTTCCAAACTCAACAACTAAAAACTTATGAATTGTCAGTTATATATTTCGTGTTATTGTAATAAAGTTACAGCAAAAGTGTAAAATAAGGACAAAATATGGTCTTTCTCCTTAATAGAAATCATAATCTGTCTCTTTGTTCAACTGCTAACATTTTCAAAATGGTCACCTTCCGAAACCTTTATAGCCTTAATGCCATTGCCATATACCTATCATCACGAACTCCTAAACAAGCGTAAATTACAAAGTATGTTGAGATATATATTTTGACCATCAGAAACTAGTAAACGACTAAACTTGAAAAACCAATTTGGCAGCCAAAATGGCCACCTTGCAAAACATTGAACTTATACGTTGTCGTAAAAATTATTTGGTAATATATTTTGATATCATCCATCACAAATTACTATTAAATTGTTTATAAAGTATGAAATAGTTGCTTTTGAACATTAAAAGGCTTCTTTATGACAATTTTGATATTTTGAAAGAGAGATAATGTTTAACATTCAAAATAAAGGTCAATATGGCCACCCCTGCAAGCTATTCAAATTTATCTCATTTGCCATAGCAGTACAGATGATCCAAAAAAAGGTTTACCTTTTAATGTCCTGCAATTTTCTCAAAAGTGCGTGGCCATATCACATTTTTAAAAAGATATTTATTAACTACAATATCTTGTTAGAACCTGGTGAAAACGGCGTTGAAAACAATGCTCAAATAACAAAATGGCGGTCGTGTATAGAAAAATGGTCAAAAACTTTGCACACACGTAAGTCTATGGGGCATTCTAAATCATGATGGTTAACAATAATCAATACCATTGCGTGAACAGTAGGCCTACTCACATAACAAACTACTGACCACCCTTTGAGTTTGTGTGAAGTGTTTACTCTTTGAAAATAATGAGAGAATATCTCAATCATGAAACTGAACTTGAAATGTCCATTTACATAATAATTAAGTTGATTTCATTGGGGGAAATTTAAAATTGCAAGAGATTTGCATGTTTTCTTGTCAAGACTGACTCTGCTTGTACATTTCAATGTTTGCATATGGTTTGGGACAGGATCATAAAGAAGAAATATTGCAGCCATTTTATTTTTAAATTTATAAGAGAAACTTGAAATAATTTGAGATACCGTACTTCTTTCCTTTGTGGTTATTATTAAATATCAAGTCCATGATGGGTGCATTGTTCAATGTGTGGGTCAATCTTGGATTCAATTCGTGACCGCCAAAAGAGTGCCATAGACTTACGTGTGTGCAAAGTGGTTTTTGACATTTTCTCTCTAAATGGTGACCATTTTGTCATTTCAGCTTTGTTTTCAACGCCGTTTTCACCAGGCATTAAAAAGATTATTGTAGTTAATAATACCCTTTAAACTATTTGATCTGTCTACCACTTTTGAAAAATTTACAGACGAAAAAAAGTGTAAACTTTTTTTTGGCCCACTCTGTATATCTGTAATATATTTTGGACATAAAGCTAACTTATGATGACAATCAATACAAATCCGTATGACATACGATATTGGTTTTTGACTACTCTAACTATAGGAAACTGGTAGAAAGTCATGATCTGATTTTTCTCTTTGTTAACCTTTCATACAATTCAATATGGCGACAAAAATGGCCATCTTTCAGGATCTTTAAAAACTTTTAAGTACCATATATTAGTAATATATTGACCCCATCTTAAAGTTATGCATAGTTAACCAAATAAAAATGCCAAATATGACTTTGTAATGGTTAGAGACAAATCTCGTACTTTTAACACATTTCTGGTATATGCTAATAATATTATTACAGATAGGTATGACATTTTGATATGTTTTTTAGATCTTTGAAGGTGGTAATTGTGGCTGCCATCTTGAAATTTATGCATGTTTACAAAGCAAAAACATCAATGTGACCTTCTAATAGACAACTTGAAGACATAATGTGACTTATAATTTACCCTTTTATCAAAACTTATGGATGTTATAACTAAATATAGCGAGATAATTTCTAGCTTTTGTGGTAATTTGTAGCTTTTTAAGATCTTTGAATGCAGCGATACAGGCCGCCATCTTGAATTGCGAGCCTGTTTACGAAGTGTCATTGTCAGCAAATGTCAAATACAAATCTTGTTAAAGACATAATTTTGAAATTAAACTGGTAACTTTGTCATTTTTGCAGGGAACTCTCTTTAGATCATTTTCTATGTGTTTTGCATACCTTTTATAGGCAAAATGGTTTTACTTGGCAGCCATTGGCAAAATTCAAGATGGCTGCCATTTCCAAATGACCCGTTGTTGTTAACAATGTTATTGGATTGCTGGACCCTGAAACATGGGAAAACCTGGGGCTATATACACCAGAATCATGAATTTACTAGTATTAGAGACCAGAATGTGGGCAAAAAATGGCTTCTCCTTGGCGGCCATTTTGAAATTCAAGACGGCTTCCACAACCAAGTGGTCCATTGCTGTTATTAATGTTCTTAATGGATTCCTAGACCCTGAAACATGGGTAAAGATGCCATAATCATGTCTCTACTAGCTTCAGAGACAGTTATGGCGAAAAACAACTTCCCTTGGGGCGGCCAAATCTTGAATATTTAAGATGGCCGCCAGTCATATGATCTGATGTTGTTGCATTGACATTGACATTCTCCAAAATAGGTTTAGATGGTGGAATTACATTTCTATGTGCTTTTAAAGCCTCGAAGGCAAAACATTTCGAGGTAACAGCTGTCCCAGCATAGTACACAGTGATTGACACGCGTTGTGGAATCTCTGAATCATCTGGGGTGGGAAGTTTTCGTGAACTTTTTCTTCAAGGATTATCGGTGAAGATGGAAACGAAATTGAATATGTAAAGAGTTATCTGAAAACAATCGCAGAGAGTACTTGGAGCGACTGAAAAACAAAATCTGAGGGAACCCAATTACTCCGATCCTTAGGAGTAGATTCTACTGTGTCGGAGGATAACACAAAAAGATTGCCATCGATGCAATACGGTGACAGGTATATCTACCGCATCCACACACCAAGCCCATTCAGAAAAACGTCGGAAACGATATCTCTAAAAGCCATACAGATCCCTGATGCTATAATTTACTTTGTATCGGGTTAGTGAAGAAGTGCTTCTTTTACCCATTTCTTAAACTCCCAGTTTTGTTTTCACATGCTTGCAGGTACGGTCCATTTCCCTAGCACTGTGCACACAGTGCATGCAAAGACCTATGACTGTCGTGCGTACTCTGTGCTAACGCATAGGACATGAGAAAGAAAAACTCACGTCGTTGCGAGAAAAGTGCTCAAGGGATTTTCTTGTAGAAGCTGAAAGTGTAGGACACTTATATTATTATAAAATAACATATGTGAATTTGATTTGCTAGAACATTCAGAAAAATCCGAAAATGGTTAATTATAAAGAGTGGTATTTGTAGGGTATATGCCAAACTATATGGTAAAAATCACCAGTTGATTGCTGGGCGTATTCAAGAGGGCGCCATGGGACAAACGGTTAGACCTATACTCTTCGTAGAAGCTAACAACCAAGATAAACTTATTTAATGTGATTTAATTTGGTGTGACATACGGTGCTGAAAAAGATCCGAAACCACCATTCTAACAAGGCTTCCAACCTGTGTAAAAACAGGCCTTTTCGCCAAATGGTTCATGCACACAGTGTATAGGTAATCGATATCCATAGCATGTCATTGATCAGTGATTGGATGGTGCCCTGTGAAGTGGTAATCGTTTACATACGATCATACTATGACTGGATTCATGTCACAATGATGTGGGTGGGTGAGCAAAAAGTCGAGGCCCGTTTGCAGTGGACACTAACTGCACTATGACCGGTGCCTGGTTACGCGGGCAGAGCCAAATGACAAGAGTGCAGTGAAAGGGAGGCCGGATGTGTCTCCACAAGGCTGGACAGTTCTACCGCAACTGCACGTGTAGGCATACAGCTGGGGACGTACATGACATGTACAGGTTTATTGATTGGAACTTGTTTACTTCCACATGCTATATTATGTACTGTCCAATCGAGGAGTCTGTTAAATATTTAACAATTGACATGGTCATGAGGGTGATGATGGAGATTATCGCTCCCGAGTTGCCCTAGCATAACTGGCATACTATCACCCCGAGGCGTAGTAGGCCAGGTATGCTAGGCCTACATATTATGCTAGGCCTACATAGTATGCTAGGCCTACATAGTCTAGTAGGCCAGGTATGCTAGGCCTACATAGATAGTAGGCCAGGTATGCTAGGCCAACGATGGAGCGATAATCTCCATTCATCACCCGATATAAGACCAGTCAATATTCGTTTTATATACCGAATACATAGTCTTTGTTCACTGATTGGTCAAAACTACATCCCGTGACATTTTATTTTCTATTATTAAGCGTTCCTAGCCTCCTACTCCTAGCTAGGCAGATAGGTGATAGGCCTACCAAGGCCAAGACCAGACCTAGTTATGCCTAGGCTTGGGGTAATTGAGAACTGACACGAAAAAATAATACCAAAAATGTAAGTAGAGGGGCCTACTCACCAATCATCTTGTCCTGAGTGGAAGTTGAAGAGAAGGATCCAGTTCCAAATCAAAATAATATTATCAAAAAAGTACTGTAAGCTTCCAACTGATGAGCTTCATCGTAGAACTTAAGTCTTATCACTCGCTCATCCAGTAGCAGTGTTTCGTTGCTCATATCTTTCACATTACCTGCATCCAGCATTGAGCCTGTATACATCTGCCTTTTTGTGTTTCTACTTTTTTTCTTGTTTTAATTAACCTTCATCACCCAGAAGCTCACGTCTGCTAACACTTGGTCATGATTAGATTAGAAATTAAACACATTTGTTTTAATAATTATTCAGCTAGTTGATTTCAAGGTCACATAATTATCATGTATATATCATGTAGTGTCCAAGGGAGGTTGATATCAGCGGATTTTGACCACCCTCTATATTTCTGTTGCACTAATTACATGTATTGATACAAAATGAAATTCAAGATGATACCTTTACACAAACATGTAATAATGAATGCTATTTTAGCTCAAAGTTTTTCTTTAACTTGAGAAAAAATGCATTAAATTCAATTACTTTTTTGCACCCTGTATAGTACACATGCCTTTTCTAATGTACTACAAATAACACATTGTCTGAAAGGGATTTATTAGTACATTCCAAATATGAATATAATTTTTTTTTTCATTTTCATAATGTCTGGAAATAATGCAGTGTTAAAAAGAAATGTTACTTTTATGTACTTTTTTGTCGTATCACCCTGCATATTTGTTAGTACACCCTCAATATCCATTCAAACTTTGCAGATTTACAATCCTTATAATATGCTCTTCATAAAAATGTGTACATTTGTAGAATTTGGATCACAGCTTTTTGAGCTATAATGAGAAATATGGTAAAAATGCAGTCGATTTTCCGGCGATTTTCACCGCTATTTGCGCCTTTTGGAGTCCTTCGATTAGCGCAACCGACGGAACAGCAACTGTCTGGCATTGTTGATTATGCAGGGCAGTAAAATATAATTAATTAGAACAATATTTATGGTGAAATTCAAAGCGTGTTATGACGATAATAAATTAAACTCAACCGATATACTATACAGCGGTATACAGTGACCGCTAATGTTTTGCCTGCGAGCAGCTACTTCCGAGTCACGTGACCGACTCAGAACGTAAACATGTTAACTGGTCTATAAAGGGGACTTTACAATGGGAGTCATATGTATACCAATGCATATAACGTATACATTGCTTCCGAATTCGGATACTTTGTTAAACGGACGCGGGAACTCATCTTCATAGGGTTTATGTGGGTGCTTTTGGCTTTACAAGACCGTATTCACGTCTACTTTTACATACATGCTTGTTCCAACATGCTCTGTACATCATCATCATCATCATCCTTCGGCTGCGGAGCAGGCGATTAAAAGATTTCTCCATTCACATCTATCTTTGGCAAGTGCGGCTATCTGCTCAGCTTGTATCATGCCTTTATCACACCAGCGGGGCAGAGCCAAATGACAAGAGTCAGTGAAGGATGCCTGGATGTGTCTCCCCACAAAATTCTGAGACAGATTCTTTCTTACGCAGAAACTGCACGTGTAGGCCTCACAGCTGGGTACGTAACTACATACATGTACAGTTTCCTTATTGGAACTTGTTTACTTCCACAGATATTATGTACTGTCCAAATCGAGAGCTGTTCAATATTTACCATGTTAACAATTGTCATGAAGGGTGATGATGGAGAGTATCGCTCCCGAGTTGCCCCTAGCATACCTGGCATACTATCACCCCGAGGCGTAGTAGGCCAGGTCTGGGCTAGCCGACTTTATGCTAGGCCTACATAGTATTCTAGGCCTACATAGTCTATAGCCAGGTATGCAAGGCCTACATAGATAGTATGCCAGGTATGCTAGGCCCACATGGGCGATAATCTACATTCATCACCCGATATAGACCAGTTCAATATTTCGTTTTTATTACCGAATACATAGTCTTTGTTCACTGATTGGTCACAACTACATCCCGTGGCATCTTATTTTATATAAGCGTTCGCTACTAGCCTCGACTCCTAGCTGGGCAGATAGGTGAAGGCCTACCAAGGCCAAGACCAGACCTAGTTATGCCTAGGCTTTGGGGTAATTGAGAACTGAACAAAAATAATACCAACAATGTAGTAGAGGGGGCCTACTCACCACACTCATCTTGTCCTGAGTGGAAGTTTTAAGAGAAGGATCTCCAGTTCCAATCAAATAATATTATCAAAAAAGAAAAAGTACTGTAAGCTTCCAACTGATAAGCTCCATCGTAGAACTTAAGTCTTATCACTGCGCTCATCCATAGCAGTGTTTCGTTGCTCATATCTTTCACATTACCTGCCATCCAGCATTGAGCCTGCATAAATCTCCTTTGTGTTTCGTACTTTTTTTCTTGTTTTAATTAACCTTCATCCCCAGAAGCTCACGTCCTGCTAACACTTGGTCCTGATTTAGATTAGAATTAAACACTTTGTTTTAATATTATTCAGACTAGTTATTTCAAGGCACATAATTATCAGTGCTATATATCGTGTAGTGTCCAAGGGAGTGATATCGCGCATTTGACCACCCTCTATTTCTGTTGCACTAATGACCATTTATTGATACAAAATGAAATTCAAGATGATAGCCTTTAACACAAACATGTAATAATGAATGCTATTTTTTCGGTAGCTCAAAGTTTTTCTGTCTGTTAACTTGAGAAAAAATGCATGAAATGCAATTACTGTTTTTGCCACCCTGTATAGTACAACATTCCTTTTCTAATGTACTACAAAAACACATTGTCTGAAAGGGATTTATTAGTACATTCCAAAAGATGAATATAATTTGTTTTTTTCATTTTCTATGTCTGGAAAAATGCAAGTGTTAAAAAGAAATTTTACTTTATGATGTCCTTTTTTGTCGGATCACATCCGACCCGCAATGTTTTAGTACACCCAAAAAAACCTCAATATCCTTCAAAACTTTTGCAGATTTTATACAATCCTTTCATATTCTCTTCATAAAATGTGTACATTTGTAGAATTTTTGGTCACAAGCTTTTTGAGCTAATACTGAGAATATGGTAAAAATGCAGTCGATTTTCCGGCGATTTTCACCGCTAATTTCGCCTTTTTGGAGTCCTTCGATTAGCGCAAAAAACCGACGGAACCGCGCAACTGTCCTGGCAATTTTGATTATGCAGGGGCAGTAAAATATAATTAATTAGAACAATATTTATGGTGAAATTCAAGCTTGTTATGACGATTATAAATTAAACTCAACCGATATACTATACAGCGGTATACATTGACCGCTAATGTTTTGCCTGCGGAGCCAGCTACTTTTCCGGGTCACGTGACCTACTCAGAACGTAAACATGTTACTTGTGGTTCCTATAAAGGGGACCTTTATAATGGGAGTCATATGTATACCAATGCATATAAACGTATCCATTGCTTCCGATTCGGATACTTTTGTTTAAACGGACCGGGAACTCCTCTTCAAGGGTTAATGTGGGTGCTTTTGGCTTTACAAGACGTATTCACGTCTACTTTTACATACAATGCTGTTCCAACATGCTTCTGCTGTACCATCATCATCTCATCATCCTTCGGCTGCGGAGCAGGCGATTAAAATGTTCCTTCTCCATTCACTCTATCTTGGCAAGTGCGGGCTATCTCGCGCTTGTATCCATCAATATGCCTTTATCATACCCCAGTAGAAAAAAAGAAAGCACACGTTTGGATGTTGCTAAAAGAGGTGCATGGACGTGTCCGAGGTCCTCCTTTTTTTGCGCCATGAGGTGGTATGTATAGCGTATCTTCTAGCAGGCCTTCTCTGGCCTACGAAGGATGTTCCAGGTCCATAGGGATTCAGCCCCCTCTGGAGCAAAATCGTGCACTTTGTGATAGAATTATAGCATTTAGTACAACCAGCCCTTATCTGGACCACAACCACTTATTTCAAAACGGGACCCCAGCTGGATTTGACCTGTAGAGGCCGTGGTGACCATTTTTTCAAATTGGCTTCCATTCACCCTTTCCATGTCTCATAGTTCGGTAATACATTGATTTTGTGCCTATACCCATGTTTTGAAGCCAGGTATGATTTATTTTTAAAACATATTCTGTCCCGTATTTTGTTTTTTCATATGGCCGCCAATTTGGACCTAAAATTGACATTTTTCTTTACTACTTGTCTCAAAATAATAGTGACTAGATTTTTTTGTCTATTTTAAAGAAATCCACATATGACTAGATGTTGAAATATCTTGTGTCATTCACTTGTGTTTCTCAACATGGCCTCCCATTGGAAGTTAAAATTGACCATTTACTTCACGGGATAGCCAGTCTATTAACTTATGAGAGGTTATTAAGCTGTTGTTAGATAATCGCACTATTATTTAACAAGACACCCTGTAATTGGTAATTAAATGAAAAAGGTCTACTCCTGGAAGCCGCGTCAACTATATGCGTTAATTTGCAACACGGATCTAAATCGATCAAATAACAATGTTATTAAACAGTTTCAATGTTAACTTACACACAACTGCAAGTCTGGTTCAATGATATAATGTTGATTCATGTCGATTCTCACCACGGTACAACTTTTGAAACTGGGCAAGACCGAATCTTCCTGAAGGTTGCTATTTTAAATGATTTAATTACAAGACTTGTTTGAGGTGTAAACATACTACACATAACATTAATATGGAATTTTGTCTAGAACATAATATCGCGATACAAAATACCTCAGTTAAATATCATAGAAAGGTCACGTTTCAGTCATTCAGATCCATCCCAAACTTCCCAAGCGTTTTGGGTGGGGGGGGGGGTCTGATACGATCTGCTCGATTTTGAGCATCTGGGATTTCCAAAACGGTAATATTTATCGATTAATTACTGTATTTTCTAACGGCAAAAGCCTCGGTCCCAGTGACATTACAAAATCACCTCTTTACCTTCGGTCAAACGATCTTATTAATATCATTATAATTTAGGGACAAAAAATTTGACTTCAAAATCCCGTCGAGGTATGGATTCCTCGCTGCAAACATATAATTTCCAATAACGGGCCTTTAAATTTAAATGTTCGTGACCAGCTAAGCCTTTAGGCGTCTTGGTCCGATGTGTGGTAAGAGCGCCCTCCAACCGTGTACCGTTAAGTCTTTCATAAATACTAGCACTCAGGTTACGACGCGGATGTTGATTGCGTTTGATTCACTGTTGCGGTTAAGTTGCCATGCCCTACCACCCCCCGAGCGTTGCACTATCTCTTCTTACAACAGACACTGTCCTCTGCTTCTCTCGATACATTCCCAACTGATGATTGCCGATACACTTTTCGCTACACTAGTTGGTGGAAGAGTCGGCCATTTAAAGTGTCATTCATTACATCTTGCACTGTACATTGGACGTTCGAAAGTCTGGCAACTCTGGTTGCATTTTAAAAAAATCCTCGGACCCAACATGCCCTGCCATGCATCATTCTCAATCTCAAAACAGTTGCTATAGGTTAGTGCATCTGTGCTTAAGTGGAATGTTTTCAATTTCTCTCTTTTCAGAGTGCGTAACTTCTTCATATACGATTTAATGCCTACATATTGGAATTTTAATAATGAACTACCGAGCTGAAAATGAGTCTGTGAAAGACTGAAAATCGAATGCTGGCCACCAGACTTTCGTCTTATCAATAATGTAATACATTGAGTTACCAAAATGGTTAAACTGCCATCACGCGACTGGGATTGCAACCGTCGAGCTGCCCTCGCTCTTAAAGGAATATGTAATGCTCAGTTTTTGACTTACATTCATAAATATATGTACATACATCACAGATTCCCGAAAACTAATACAATTTGCTGTAAATTAACAAAATAGAGGCATTTTAATGTTTCTTTTTAGACCATATATAACGAAGAACACGGGCGGATTATTTCGCCATGCTTCATTGATCAAAGCGCCCAATTTTGCTCTCCTCGTGACTCAAAGTGATGACAATGCTGTGAATTAGATTTGGTGTATGCAATGAAAGATTACAACTTAATGCCAACACTATTTTGGGGAGTTATAATCTACCGATGGTTAAAGCAGCATTAGCTATAGTAGATTCAACTCATCGTGTCCCCATAAAGAAAAGTTTGGACATCGTCGATTACTTGGGAGCAGTGCGGTGCCTGGGGGCATGGGGGCATTTGGCCCCCCCCCCCAATTTTGTTCTTGCTTGTTGTCTGACCCCCCCCCCCCAAACAATACCCCCCCCCCCTGGTCGAAAGAAAAATGAATGATTTGGGGGCAAAATTCATTGGATGTTTGTGGCCAAAAATCATCAGCGATTTTGGGCCAAAATTGGTGAAGAATTTCCACATTTTCCATATTTTGCCCCCCCCCGACTTTTCAACTTTGCCCCCCCGCCCCACGATTTTCACTTTTGCCCCCCGTTTGCCCCCCCCCCCCAGAAAAAGAGGTCTGGCGCCGCCCCTGGCTTGGGAGAGGAGACAGAAGAACGAAATATTTGGGCGCGAATTCAACCTGTTTCATGAACAAACTAATCTAATCTGCTTTTTCGTAGTTTACATTTTTAGAAAAGAGTGAAAAGACTGTTGTGTTCGATCAAAAGTGAGTGACATTACATTGAATACCACTGAGCAAATCCTATTAAAGTTCCCCCCCCCCCGATCTTTGGAGAGATAATATAGCTCTAAATGCGCTTACGTTGATTTGAATGCTTCATTATAAAGAATAGGATTGGATTTTTCTCTGCTATCGCTACATGTTTCAAATAGGTTTAACGTGAATTTTAATTCCACCCACTGCACATCCCCTCATTCAATGCCCCTGTACCTTCGAGAAGTACTAGAGGTACGCGATGGGTTGAATCTACTATATGGTGTTGACAATATTTTAGGACTTTTGCGACAGATGGAGAAGGGATGCAAATTTGTATTCTATTAATCTTTTCACCGAGTTCTCAATTACAGGAAAGAATCGTGTTGACTCGAATTTTTATTTTTTGTTCATTGCTGACACTGTATATTGATGGATTAAATAAATAGACTAAAATTTGAAAATAATTACAGAATGACATATTTTGTTTCCATTTCGTTGTGTTTTAATTAGTTTGATATAAACACACATCGCGCGTTTCACCGAATCGGAAATGTGGCAACACTTCTATATGATGATCATCCTTTGACGTCACTATTTGCCTGCGTTGTGGATTTGTCGGATTCGTTTTCTAGTAAGCTATTGGCATAAAATTAAAGGCCAACATACTCAACAAATGTGACAATTCTCAACTTATTTTGACATTTATATGGAATCTACGTTACTTAAGCTTTTCCATCCATACCAAATTTATCCAAATATTCAGAATCATGACATATTTCTTTAAGACACTCAAGCATGTTATGGAATATGCAGCTCCCATCTTACCCATCAACCATTGGTTCCCTCGCAGGGCAGTTGGTGTGATTGCCAATCTTTTTCGCGCATGTTTTATAGTGCACCCAGCAAGAATCTCCTCAGCCGCCTTGCTCCTTAGCTGCTCTCAGTTGACCCTCGCCTTAAGTGCTCAGTCAGATCTAATGACCTTGCTGTGAAAATCCCATCTTCCACTGTGGTCTCCAATGTTGGTACTCTTTTTATGCGCAAATCATTTTAATTGTAAAGACTGTTTAATACACAATTTCTTTTTGGTGTTTTGACCATATAGGCTATTTTAACAAACCATAATACACTTTTACTTTACTAATACTCGTGTATTATGGACGGTAGGGTTGTTGTAACTGTTCGATTTCTTGTAGAGGTAGGGGCACGTTTGTACGTGAATTTGGTTGCCGATCCATACCCGTCCTCTCAGATTTTCTCGGAAAAGTTTGGTTTCCTCTTATATCTAAAATCGGATTTATTTACCGTTCTGAATTTAATCGTGTTGTAACAGCCTTAGAAGGTCCATCACGGCGCCCTGGGCACGTAGGTAATGGTAGATATCGCGCTTTATTAAAATTTAATTTAAGATAAATACTATACTTAAGCTAACGGTTAAAATGATGTAAAAATCTTATTTTTAGGTAAGTCTGGGGGCGAGGCTGTGGATCATCGGTATAGACACAAAATCAATTCAGTATGACTATTTTTAACAACGATATTTTGGGTTTAAATTGGCGGCCATATTGGAATAAAATGGCTGCAAAAGATATTATTAAATTTAATATTATATTTGGATTCTTTGACCCTGAAAACATAAGAATATACACAAAAACCAATTTAATATCAGTATTTTGTGTAAAGCTATAACAAAAAGTATCAGTTTTAGTGTACATTGACGCCATATTGGAAAACAAAATGACTGACACGAGATCTTTTGAAAGTAGCGTCATATTTAGATTCCTTGCCCCTGAAAACGGGTATAGACACAATGAATCAAGCTCGTGTCAGTATTATTAACAGATATGAGGCATTGAAACTACAAATGGTGGTCATTTTTAAAAATGGCCATAATGGTCGCCACAGGTCAAATCCAGCTGGGGTCCCGTCATGAAATAGTTAATTATAGTCCATATTAAGTGTGTGCCAAGTGTTATATTTCTATCACAAAGTGCACAATTTTTTCGTTATCCTCTGGACTAAAGGAAACTCAGCTGGCGATGTCTTACAAGGTGGATAAGCGGCTCAGTGTTAGTCATTGAATATAAGATGGTGTTTGAGACACGGTCTTTCCGTTTTATGTCCAGCATAATCCTATAGCAAGAGGTAGCAAATGCGTTGATTTTGCTTTCCATGTCTTGTGATAGCACCCAGGATTCAGGATTCACAGCCATAGAGTAGGATGGTCACACTGGTAGTGTTGAATAACTTGACTTTTGCAGAGATGGATAATTGGGGGCTTTTCCACAGACGTTCTAGCTTCCAGAAGGCACTCCATGCTAATGCTTGGCGTCTTTTAAGGTCGCTTGCAGCAGATGCCATTTTGGAGCCAAGATATTTGAAATCTTTCACATGGTTGATGGATTCACCATAGACTTGAAGTGTTGGATGAGGATGACAATTTGCCGTCAGCTACTCTGTCTTGGATACGCTTATTATGAGGCCAAGATTTTCTGCTGCCGCTGCAGTATTGGTCAGCTGGGTCTGTGCCCTCGGGAGAGTGGATTCCAGCAGGGCAATATCATCAGCAAATTCCAAGTCATCCAAGTCCTCTGTACAGGAGCAGGAAACACTATGGCCTGCAACTGAAAAGGCTAACCACATCAGACAAATGTATGCAAGTAACTAAGTACCATCTAAACAAGTACTCTAAAGATGGGAAGTACACAGACACTCTACAGAAAATGCATGGAAAATAAAAGACGAAAGCCAGATGGAATGGTATAAAAGAATTAGAACAGGAAGAACGGCATCTAATTCTAAATGAAATGGCTTGAGGTCAGACGGATAGAGCCGGTCTTGGGTACAAAAAGAACCAAAAGCTGATCAAAGACATGAGTCATCAAGAACAAAGGGAATATCTCACCGGACTAATAAAAGATGTAGATGAGGAAGACATATTGGTCTACCTTTACGGATATGCGAAACAAGGGCAGTGGTTGAACTGGGAGTCTGTCATGCAGGTCGACACCTCATGGAAGAAACCTTTGTACGTCTGGACGCCAGAGCCGCTGTCTTTCCACATTTCATGATCAACTTCCATCCCCTGCCAATCTGAAGCTGTAGGGCAAGACCAAACTTGGACTCTGCCATTTATGTCATCATCGTCATTGTACACTGTTCCACATCCTCAATGGTTGTAGCTACTCATTACAAAGCGGAAGATACAACTGGCGCCATGGGCAAACACTGAAAGCAATCTCTACAGATCTGGCACCGTACGTCGTAGAGGCAAATCAGGAAAAAAACATCGCACACGAGAATCTGAACTTCATCTCTACAATAGCCTTTTGCATAGCTGATGGTACAACCTATCGAAATCCAGTCTTACCAATGCCTAAGACAGAGCCAACCAACATTCTGAAGAAGGCCAATGACTGGATATTCCTGATGAATGAGGAACACAAACAAATAGTGTTCCCTCCAGAAATCACTGAAACAGCTAAGAGACCAGATACCACCATCTTTTCTACCAAAACAAAGACAGTGATCATCATAGAGCTGACGGTCCCTATGGAGGAGAACCTATCCAGTGCATATGCAAGAAAGAAGTGCAAATACCAAGATCTGGTGGCTGACTGTGAAAGCAGAGGATGGTCTACATACTACTTTCCAATAGAAGTAGGAAGCAGAGGTTTCTGCAATACATCAGTCAACAAACGCCTGGCATCCTTGGGCTTTCCTAAAGAAATAGGATACAACAGCCAAAATTGCACTGAGAGCGAGCTATGTCATCTGGCTCAGCAGAAGCTCAAAGGCATTCAGACAGATGGAACTACAAGCAACTCCAGCAATATGCTCTGAGGGAAGTGGAATGGTTGAGCGCTCACAAAACCAGGTTTAACCCGCCAAAGGCTGGTCCAAAGCCCAGAGACCCAGAACACACTAATCTAGACAAAGAGATACTGCATAAGGTGAATTTTTTCATACTAAGTCACCTTCACAGAGGGAGATATATCAGGAGTGCTTATCTTAAAACGGATAAAACTAGGCTCCGAAGGTGACAGCGCTGGTGTTCTACCAATGAACTATTCCTTAGACCAGATGGACATTAGACCAAATGGGTATTAGACGAAGTGGATATTAGACCAGATGGATATTAGACCAGATGGCTATTAGACCAATTGGGTATTAGACCAAATGGATATTAGACGAAATGGATATTAGACTAAATGGATATTAGACCAGATGGTAATTAGACCAAATGGTGTTTGTGGTTATTAGACCAAATGGTAGTAGACGAAATGGGCAATAGCCTAGATGGGCATTAGACCAAATGGATATTAAACATTCTGGTTGTTAGATAAATTAGATGTTAGAATAAATGGCTATTAGACAAATTGGTATTAGACAATATGGGTTTAGACGAATTGGAGTTAGACCAAATGGCTATTAGACCAAATGGCAATAAACCGGTTGCCATAGCAACATGTACGGAGTAAACCGTAACCTTGTAGAGGAGGCCATTTGGGTACAGTGCTAAAACAAATGATGCATACTTTTTTTTTTTTTTTTTTTTATCTGGCTCAGCAGAAGCTCAAAGGCATTCAGACAGATGGAACTACAAGCAACTCCAGCAATATGCTCTGAGGGAAGTGGAATGGTTGAGCGCTCACAAAACCAGGTTTAACCCGCCAAAGGCTGGTCCAAAGCCCAGAGACCCAGAACACACTAATCTAGACAAAGAGATACTGCATAAGGTGAATTTTTTCATACTAAGTCACCTTAACAGAGGGAGATATATCAGGAGTGCCTATCTTAAAACGGATAAAAACTAGGCTCCGAAGGTGACGCGCTGTCCGTGTTCTACCATGAAACTATTCCTTAGACCAGATGGACCATTAGACCAAAGGGTATTAGACGAAGGCGAAGTGGATATTAGCCCGATGAGATATTAGACCAGATGGCTATTAGACCAATTGTGTATTAGACCAAATGATATGACGAATGAGATAGTTAGAACTCCATAAAGGATATTATAGACCAGATGGTAATTAGACCAAATGGTTGTTGGCTATCAAACACAATGGTAGAGACGAAATTGGGGCAATAGCCAGATGGGAATTTAGACCAATGGATATTAAACATTCTGGTTGTTAGATAAATGAGATGAGTAGAATAAATGGCTATTAGACAAATTGGTTATTAGACTAAATGAGGTTTTAGACGAATTGGAGTTAGACCAAATGGCTATTAACCAATGGAAATAAAACGGTGACCATAGCAACATGTACGAGGGTAAACCGTAACCTTGGTAGAGGAGGCCCCATTTGGGTACAGTGCTAAAACAAATGATGCATCAGCAATCAATGCGAGTGCTTTAAGGTGGGTGCATACTTCATCGGCAGACGTCTGCCGACGCTAGCCTTCTGAACATGCTTTTTTATGTCAGGCATATCTTGGCATTAACAGCTGTAATCAAGGAGATTACGCTGACAACTGGGCGCCCCAGATAGCACACCGGGTTTACAGGACAGTCCATTGTTCTCCGACACCAGGGGATTACCATATCGGAATAGACTGTAGCGAGTTCTTTGTCATGGCTCATCTGCCCGGCGTCTTTCAGATGCAACCATGGGGAGAGCGGATAATTGATGTTCACGGTCCTAGTGGGATTTGAACCCAGGACTGTGCCACGCTCCTTTTCGCGCCGGATGCAGGAATATACGCGTTGCGTGAAAAGCATGTTCGAAAGGCTAGCGTCGGCAGACGTCTGCCGATGTCACCACCCACCATTAGACAGGTGGGTGGTAGGACACTCAGTCACACGGGCACTGTATTATATGACACCGGAAATAAATAAAAGGTTATAGTTACTCTCACGCGATTTACGGAACCAATGTGAAGAAGAAACTAGAAATCATACAGGCAAGCCATGGCAAATGTAATTTTATCATTAAACGTGGTTTCAAGAATGACACTGTTTGATCTTTGACCCCCGGGTCAGAAAGCGTGGTCACCATCGACTTATTAACCGTTTACAAGAAGCATACATGGTGGTATGTTGTAGCTACTTGTATTATTTGAATATTTTTAAAGTTGGATCAATTGTGACCTTTCACCCTTTTAATGTAGGTCAGCACTGACCTTTTTGTATTAGAGCCAGGCGGCCCTGCTATGGCAAAACGCAGTAACTCAAAATTTTGACATTTTGAGTTAATTTCATTTCTAGGTAACCTGACGGCACTAGTTTCATTTCCGAAAGTGTCAAGGCACCTAACTGGACCGTTTGGAAGATAGCACCCTGTATCTCACACACATTTTTTGAGTTTTTGCTCCTTTTTTCTGGCAAAACACAGTATCTCAGAGATACAGTAGTTTGCCGTGTCTCTATCTACTTGGGCTCTCCAATTTTTGTTACGGCAAAATAAAGTAACTCTGAGATACTGCCTGCTATTTGCCATAAAATTATGTGATAAACAGTGCAACTGCGACAAACAGCAACTAAGAATCAGGTGTGATTTTTCAAGTTATTTTGAAAGTTTTGAATGGTTTGCGCTACATACTTTTAATGCATAACAATGTTTGACATTCAATATATTATTTCGCCATATTTCAAAGCGTTTGCCATAACACTATCTTTCAAGAATTGTATGGCAAATGAATGTAACTTCATGTTTTTTGCTATAATTCTTAAAAGAAAGAATGGAACTACTTCATTTTTCTTGGAAATATAGTTCAGTATATGATAAACATTTTAGATCATACATTTCTGAATTGTTTTATCCCATTCAAAAAAAGTGCCAAAGTCAAACTTCGAAGTCAATTTTCTCAACATGCCAATTTTCAAGTTACTTTGTTTTGCCATAACAGGGCCGCAAGGGTCATGAGTGACATGTGTTTAAATGCCTCATCACAAGCTACCTTGTGACCAAGTTTGGTGCACGCAAAAAAGTTTATTTGTAAGATCCGGACCCTTCACATGTCTCGCTGGCAAGAGTAATGACAAAATACTGAACCCAGGGACTACACGCCACGCACACGCACGTACGCACACACACTCACACACACCACAAACACTTCAAGCCTAAGAATGGCAACTGGTAATTATCGAGGGGAACTCTGCTCTGCCGGGGCTGTTTCATTTCCTTTTTTCTTGTGTCACCCATGATTGTATTTATCGCAGGAGCTTACACACAGTCGTCATACATCATATTGACAAAGACTATTCTTGTGTTTTACCAAAAAATAGCACAATGTGAGTGGTTTCCCTCTAAGAAGCACAGCTGTGAGACCTATTTTTTCAATACAGGACACTAGAATACATGTTCTCAACCACAGACACGTTAATATTAGTCAAGGAACCTAGGATCCGTGCAGCAAGGCAGATTTGTTTCAGGATAGTTTTTTATGTTATTACAAAGAGGTTCTATTATATAGAGAGGCAAAACGTTACGTTAATCTTTAGAAAGTCACCGTCTCGCATGTTTTGCCGACCACAAAGAAAACCTAGGATACCAACATGAGAAAGCAATGGCTGCCTCCGCTTCTTACACATACTGTGGGTTGCCGTGCATATCCACTAAGCGGTAGTGATACAATTAATGTATGTGTTAGAGGTGGCCAGGTAATAATAGTGTACCTGGATTCTTGTGCTTCAGATCAATCTTTTTTCTCATAAGTGCAATGCGGGCGCTTAGTGAAAAGAATGTTATTAATTGAGGCGGTGTATTTAAATCAACACGACTGATGGTCATTTCATTCGTTGTGTGGCCTGGGTAGGACAATTAACCACCCAATAGCACCCCAACAGCCAACAACTGATATTTGGCGGGTTGTATAGAATTGACATTTATAGTGTGTATACAAGCACCCAAACTGATAATTATTCCGTTGCAATATTAAAATGTCAGCGCCCAGCACGGACCGACTGGGTTTTGAATGCGTTCACCCCCTGTGTGATTATGTTATGAGGAGAAGTTCCCCTGTGCTAATTGGGAATATGGGGTAAGGTTTAACAGGGGGTAACAAATTTGAAATGATTAAATTGTGCTACATCATTGATATTGTATTTTTGTCTCCACTGATTAAGTGTCTAGTTTGCCTAAATTTTGACTTTAGGTTTAGGAGTACAGGCCACACTTGTTGTACGGTCATATTATAGTGAAACACCATCAATCACTCCGTTTACATCTTGTTAATATTGACTATTAGGGCCAGGGGTTGGGACCTTCCATAGACCCTGTAGTAATAATATGAGGCATATACACTATGGAAAGCAATACTTAATGTTTGAATATGTATTTTCAGTTTATGCAAAACGAAACGAACAAATAGACACACTTTTCAAAAGAATCGGAGCACCCTGAACCTTTACCCCCCGTATGACCTGAATCGTTATTTCCAGAAAGTTAATCTACCATAAGGCGTAGATAGGGCAAAATATACATTTTTAATTCTTATGACATGACGCAAAAAACGGTGGCAATACCTTGAACACCAACGGGCCATTTTAAAATGTGGTCCCCCACTTTTACTACAATTTACACCCTTATTGCTCATTTAGCACAACATTAGGAAACTATCCTGACAATTCAGCTATGACTTATTTATTCCGGGTGTTTTTTTGTATTTTATCTTGGACTAATAGGCTTCTTTTTTTCAGTCGCTTTTCAAAAATGAATCAATAAAAAACGTAAAATACTTAATGAACACAATTCAACCAAAAATTGTGTAAGTACTGCTTAGTGACGATAAAATTTATTTCAACAAGGTTGGATTTGTGAAAAAGTGCACATGTGCTTTCATCGCAGCCTGTTTTGTTAACGAGCATACGAGATAAAAACCACTGACTCATAGCAAATCATGGACTAAAAGAGAATGTAAGTGCTAATTTTCAAGAGTAATGGTTTATTAAAATTGCCAAAACTTTGCGCAAATTTTGTCAAGCAATGACGTAAAACAAACTGCAAGAAGTGGAAATGTACTGTTACCTATTTATTTTTTTTCATTTAGTTACTATTGAAAAGCTAGAAACATGAAACCAAAGACCAGCTCTTTATCATTATCTCCAATTGAAAAAAAAAAGAACAACGCAACCAAATCATGATAATTTTAACTTATTATATTCGCTCAAACACAGCAATCCTTCTGCAAACTGCAAACGCTTGGGCGTGGTTTTAAACGGCTGTTAGTCCTACAACTACTTGCCCTTTCATCCGAAAATAAAAAAAGGAATAGGTTTGACCGCCTTTCAATAATTAGTTATAATGAAATTTATCTCTACATGTGAAACAAGCTGTATTTTTTAATCTAGCACATTTACTAAAAGACAACATTTTATAAAAGCTCCATGCTGGTCGGTTTTAGAGGTAGATAGAAGTGCGCGGGACAGTGCTATATATTCAATCCAATAAAAAACAATAATTATAGTTACGAAAATTAAAACATAAATGAACATGTGGGAACAAGCTGATTCAATATCCTACAGTAACGGCCACCAGACTCCTTTTTCAGGGGAAAACGGGGTGAAATTGATTTTCTTTTTGGGGGGGTGAAATTTGGGGCAAAACCTTTGGCCCCAAATCGTGGATTTTTGCTAAAAATCCGCCACTTTCTTCTGGCCAGGGGGAAACTGGGGGCAAGAAACAAAATCAGGGGGATATCCCCCCGTCTCTTCTCTGGCACCGCCACTGCATCCCTGATCAAAAGTAAACTACAATATTGTTCATAAGCCCTTGAAACCTTTGCTGCAAGGAAATTAGGCTTGAAGTTCACCCCACCCCTTTGCAAGTCAGTGTTGAAATTGCAGCAAGATTGACCAAGTGTACCGTGCAAGATCAACGGTCGTAAAAGTAAATTATAGCAGATGGGTATAAGGTTTTTTTCTTGAACTAACTATAAATCAAGTATTATCGCACTCTAATTTCTGAAGTTAAAATTACGTTGTTTTAATAAAAATGAAAAGTTTAAAAAGGTTAAAGAATTAAAGGTCCAAGGTCCGATCGCTAATAGCCTCTTCCCAACACTGTAAAAAATTACAGCGTAATTTACAGTAAAATACTGTAAAAAACTTCCAGTATTTGACTGTAATTGGGAAATACAGCAAATACTGTAAATTTTATGTTCAGTTTCCAGGCCTATAATGACTCAATTTAAAAGTGAAGCCTTTATTCGAATTATAATGAGCATCAAACATTATTATACACAATTATGAATTTTCAATTATACGAGTAAGTACTAAAATTGACAGGAAAAAAAAATACTGTACATTTTACAGGAAAATACTGGCAGCAATTCTGCCAACAAAATCCCGTAAAATTACAGGTTTTACAGGTTTTCGTTCAAATTTACTGTATATTTACAGTTTGATGTAATATATTTTACAACAAACTGTAAATTTTACAGTATATGCACCGTAAAAAATTGTTGATAGGCCTACAAAGTTAGGGTGTTCGTCAGTGCTTTTTTATTCTCCACACATTTACAATCTCTATAATAATTCACCAAATATATATGTTTTTATATGTTTTGATTAAAGGAGATCACCACGCTGCGCTTTACTTATTGTTCTCGCTGGGTTGATGGGAGCGGCCATGTTGCCAACAAATAAATCAGGTGTGTGGTGGAATGTTAGAATTTTAACGGATTATAAAGTGTGTCTCACAAAATGTCACTGTATTCTATTTTTTTTTAAAGCGGGACCAAATGTCAACGGAAACGCTATTCAGCATGCAATGGCTCGAGTAGAGCCATTCATATTAGAGTCCCTCAATACCACATGCTATACAATCACTTGAAATTCCCCGCGTAAAATCAATATTGAGACCTTCAATGCGTACCTTGGAATAACACTATTTTACTATCTGGCCAGCTGAACGGTGATGTGGGACAGGCGGACTTCAGTTGATTCTACTCTTCAATGGGATACTGTGGTAAAATATTTAATATCCAAAGTAAGGAGGCCTACTCGTTATTGTATTGCGGTTAATCTGTGTAGTTATTTCTTTATTGGAATAAAATCACTGCAGATGTGCGTCGATTCAAAGGCATACAAACCTATTAGACCTGTTAGATACTCAAAAGTAAATTACTTTGTTTTGACAATCATCATGGGACAAACTATAAACATGACGTAGCAATGGCCGCGAGATGGCCGAAACGTCACTATGGCCGTGAGATTATTGGTAACATGGATGCGCCCATCAGTTCCGATTTCAGTTTTGTCTTCTAATTAGCTAATTAATTTATTGTAATATCATCAATGTTGAGAATTGTTTCAACATAATTTATCACATATGTATATTAAAAATTAGCGTGTTATGTCCCTTTAAATTAATTTTTACAGTATACTGTAATTTTTACGGTAATTTGTTGGCAGAATTGCTGCCAGGATTTTCCTGTAAAATTTACAGTATTTTTTTTACAGTGCAGGGACCAAAGATTTACGGGAAGTGGTCAAAAATTTTGGTATCAGAAGAAAGCTACTATTTTCTCATTGCCCTGTGAAATCTTAGGGCTAAAGGATTTTTGATTTGAATGTTATGAGCGAAAATATGCCCCAATATGGTCGACCAATATTAATTTTACACAGCACTCTATGGGGATTACAAAATCACGTTTTTAGTTCTCGTTATAGCCATTGCCACTCATTAGGAAAGAATTGGGAAAGCATGATATCAAAACAAAAATCATCATCCTAACTGAGACTGAAAAGAACAAACTATATGTGAGACTGACAAAGACATAGTTTGAATTTTTTTTTTTTTTTTTTTTTTTTTTTTTTTTTTTTTTTTTTTTTTTTTTTTTTTTTTTTTTTTTTTTTTTTTTTTTTTTTTTTTTTTTTTTTTTTTTTCCCCCCCCCCCCCCCCGGTCACGCATTCGATGGCATGAATAGAATTAGTTCTGACCAAGACTGACCTTTTTCCCTTTTTCACCTTTTGTTGATGTGTGCTAGACCCTAAGACAAGGTATGGAACTCAGACTCTATATGTTAGCCAATTAATGGCCGATTGATGATTTCTGGCTAACATTTAGAGACGGAGTTCCTCGGTCTATAGGGTGAAGCATTTTAGTGAAAGTTGGTACCCACTTTACCTAATTTGAGTGTGCTGAATTCTTTCTTTACTATGAAAATGACCCCCAAAGTGTTCCCATAGGATCATTCGGGGACAAAAATTAAGCATGTTCCAATTTCGCTGAAAAAACATCAAATTACTCGTCTGGTCCTGAGGATCTCGCAAATATATATTTTGTATTGTATGTGATGTATGATTAAGGAGTTATGTGGCTGAAAAGGGTCAAGGTCAATTTTGTGTTTGTACCTGGGTTAATGAAAGTTTGATTTCTGTAAAAATGGCGCCAAACTGTTCCTCTAACTCAAAGGATTCAGACAAAGAATAGTTTGCACTGTCTGCAATATTTAGTTTCAAAGATAGGGGTCAAACAAGGTCAGTGGACATTAAGTTCTATTCTGTTGGTCGAGGCTGTTGAATTTGACACTCTCACACGGTGTGTCTATAGAGTTCCTGTAATTTTTCCAATTTCCAAAAAGTTTTGACCTGATAGAGTTATATCTTCTTTAGATACAGTTGTAGGACATCAATACCTAGGTCTATTAAAGAAAAGAATCCTATCAATAAGTAGCTAGTTTAGCCGCAGAGTGAGATTTTGTTCACTCCAAAGGTAATGTTTCACTCCGGAGAGTAACTTACAACAGCCATATCTGACCAATCAGGATTCCATTCTGTGAGGTGGCACCGACCGTGAGAATAGGATCAAATAGCCCTTGACCTTGTTTGACCTCCATCTTTGCAATTAAACATTGCAGATATGGCAAACTATTGCCTAGCACGAGTTTACATGCATGCTTCTTCAAGCGCTACTCATTATCATTCTTTTTGTTTGACTTAAAGGTGCAACGAGATGCGCGAGAGATTTCATATATCAGGTGTCCCTTAAAATCGAAAGTGCTGATTTTGCCCCTGATGTTAAACTTTCCATAAAAAATTTCTCCCCATCTGAAAGGAATTAAGCTGAGAAATTTTTCTTTGGTACAAAAAGTTGTGAAATTTTAATTTTGTATAGAGCAATACGAAATTCAGCCTATGTTTTATATGAAATATAGGCAAATCAAAATCCCCCTTTTTTCTCTCTTTAAGCATTTCTGGTAGCCAAACACAAGTAAGAAATCTATTGAGTGTCCCTAATCTGATATGTATACTAATTAGACACAATATTTGGATGTTTCAAAATCTCTCGTTGCACCTTTAAAATATTGACTGCTATTTGTGATTTATTAGTCTTCGGTGGAGACTAATAAATCACAAATATCAGCCAATATTTGTGATTTAATAGTCTTCGGTGGAGACTAGTGCTAGACTTAAACATCTGTTTCGCAAAATATCACCTCCTATATAGGACCTGATATTTTGCGAAACAGATTTTGTTGGTAGATTTCCACTGAAATATGTGATGTTTTGACTTGTGCAATGCTTCATCTTCGTTTAATCCCTTTCATTTAAATGATTGTTTGCATGAGGGTACAGTTGATGTAATTATTTAGTGCTTATGAAATCTGTTTCGCAAAATATCAGGTCCTATATATAGGTGATATTTTGCGAAACAGATTTTCTTTGTACAATTTGAATTTAAATAAACTGTAAGATTCTTCTGAAATACTTTCACTAAGTTTTTGAGTCAACATGACATTAGTTACAATCACATTTGCATCTTCCCAGTGTTTAAAAAATTTTCCTAAAATTACCCCTCTTCCCACCTTAAAAATCTGTTTCGTTTGTTTCGTTTCGTTTCGTTGCGCAAAATATCATAAGCCTTTCATGTACATACATTTGGGTAGTTCTGCAACAGCGCAGGACTGTAGGACTGACCATGGGACCCTAAATACAAAAAAACATTTTATTGAGTGTCTGCACAATAAACGTAATATTTATTTTGATGGCCAAATTATCAGGCCTTTTAGTTTAGTGGGTAGAAGGGGGTCTCGTGCACCCCCCCCCCCAAATCAATTTCTAATCAATGTCTCTATATCAGACAAACTGCGTAGAAAACGATAAGCTATGTTAAAAAAATTAAAAAATTTTCCCCACGTGCCATTTTAGGTAAATTTATGCAAATTAGGATCGCCATTACAGAAAAATATAGTTTTCACCGTATCTCAACAACAAGAAACAAAAATTGTTCTTCTAGAGTCATTATGACCGCTTGTTATGCATATTTGTGATGTTGTTTTGCTTCGGATCCAAGATGGTAGCCAACATGGCCGCCTCAAAATCTGCAAAGTATAAAAGTGATACATGCCTGTATTATTTAGTCCTATAATCACAAAATGAGAAAATAAGTTAAGGAATATATGTCTTCGACTATTAGAAACTCATATCTGCCTTTTTTGCTTTGTGAGTATATATAACATTCAATATGGCGGTCAATTTGTCCGCCTTTAAATGTGTTAAAACTTAGAAATTACCTTATATCGTCCCCAAATTAGGATGAAATGTGAATTAAAGTATGAAAAATGTGCGTTTGAGCAATTAAAACTCAAAGCTGGTATTTTTGTTTGGTTAAGCTCTTTGAAGTTCAAGACGGCGGCTAATATCACCGAGTTCAAAAATCCAGACAGCGGCTTTAGTAGCGGCTTGAATTTAAACAATACTACTGAAACAAAAATAGCACTTATTAGTTACTAATGATATTAGACATATTTTAATGTGCACTTTTATCATTCTTTCTGGGTGCTATGTCTAGATATACGACAAAAATATGGTAATTTTTAATGTTTAAATTCTTTGAACGTGGCCATATTGGCCGCCATCTTAAATTTTAACAAGCAAAATTGCCAGCTGTGTGTTTATACTTGTCAAACACATATATCTCATACTTTAATTTTAGACTTTTATTATTATTGTGAGATTATATATCCAGTTCTAAGGTAATTTTCCCGGGTTTAAAAGACTCTTGATTGAGAGAAATTGGTCGTTGCATTGAATTTTAAGAATGCATATCATACAAACAAGATAGATATTAGTTTCTTTTGGTCAAAGACGTACATCTCTACTTAAATTTATCAATTATTATTTTTTTTTTTACTATGCAATTAAATATTACAGGTATACATCGTTTTTATGTTTTACAGATTGTTGGAGCGGCCATGTTGGCTGCCATCTTGGATCCAAAGCAAGATAATAACACAAATGTGATAGACAAGAGTTCACAATGGCTCAGGAACAACATTTTGTGTTTGTCTTGTTGTTGAGATACAGTGAAAAATAAAATGTGTTTTTCTGTAATGGCGGTCCTTATTTGCATATATTTACATAAAAATGGTAGATGGGACAATTTTTGAATTTTTAACATAGCTACTCGTTTTTTTCTGATATAAAGACATCGATTAGAAATGGATTTTAGGCGGTGCACGAGACCCCCTTCTACCCACTAAACTATACGTATCATGCATGTTTTCATGGCTTTTCATCTGCTGTTGTACCTCTGGACCCCTAAAAATACCTTTTTATTCCTTATAATCAGACAAATACATTGGTGCACATTGAAACACATTTGGACTTGATTTCAAATTTACCCCTGTACTAATTTTACCCCTTTATTTAACAAAGTTCCCTACGTTTCCCAGAGGTTGGACCCAAGAATTCTGATTCATAGTGGAGGAGCTAGGACCCAGGTCAAACATCATCGTTTACCCCTCACTACAGAAAAGGTTTGACAACCTTTGGTAGTTAGTATGGACCCTCTATATCAACGCTAGATAGGTAGTACTCTCAAATTGTGGTGTCACTTTTCAATAGGGGCCAATTTAAGTTTACACAGGGGTCAAACTTTTAAAATGCTCCAATCATGTTGAAATGTAGAAATGGTACCACATCTCTGGTTGTAGCCCCTCGGGTCTTCAACTTTGAGATGTGGGCAGTAGTATCCGTCAGAACCCACAACACTAACGGGTGACAATGGGTGACAGGAGGCAACAAAAAATTAAGAAATCTCTACGCTCCACTTACCGATATCACAGGGATTAATAACGTCTAGTTACCAAAGTTTCTACTCGTTTATGAACGATCCCTTACTGCCAAAGAAGAAATCGGCGAAATTTTAAATCCCGGTGTTAGCTATTCACATCGGTTCACATGTCATGTTTACAAAAATGGTGGCGATAACACGTGCTTTGACAGCTGTTGCGACCTTCGGTAGAGTTCGGGACTGACATCGGAAATGTCCCGAACATTCAGTCACATGATTGTAATCTCTTCCCAACCCGCATTAAGCGTGCGGGCCGGTACGGTAAGAGAGACTCGTTTCTGGTCTTCGACGTCATATCCCAAACAAAAATAATAGCACATGTTTGATCATCGGACAAATCTACACTGAAGGACGCACGTTTTCCAGAAGTTTTACGCTATTTTCGATATGCAATGGATTCAAAAATAAATATAGTGGGACATATGAATGGCTGAAAGTCTACTACTACCTGTGGATGCAGTATTGAAACGGTAAGTTCCTCCTACATGGGACTTTGCATTACCCAAAATTTGATGTCATTGTTTCAGCAGGCTCGAATAGCTTTCGTAAGTACCATACTTTCGCCCACTAGTTGAAATGTATGCCATATTGTCCGTCTAGTTATAAGGATTCCAAAAATGTATAGTTTGTACCATCTATGACCAATGTTTTTGGAGTTTTCGGGTAAAAATGGCTAAAATGGTTAAAAAAAAGGTCACTTTCTATTTGTGCAGGGGTCAAAATCAGAAGTTGCTCCAATTTTGTTGAAAAATGATAGAAGTTGTTCATCTAGCTCAATGCGTCAAGATAAGGAATAGTTTGTACCATCTGCAGTGTATAGTTATCATGTTATGCGACAAAATAGGTCATAGGGCAACATAATCCAATTGGCGTTAACCTTCTTTGACCCTTATCTCCGTAAGTAAACATTTAACATAATCAAAACTTAAATCAAATACTTTTTGGGAGTCCTCTTACCTCAGGCAAACATTTGCAAGTATTTAAAATATAATCAGATTAACTTTTAATGTTGACCCCTGTACAAATTGAGATTGACCTTTTTTACCATTTTAGCCATTTTTACCTTATAACTCCAAAACCACTGGTCGTAGGTGGTACAAACTGTAAATTTTTGGAATCCTTATGATTAGATGGACAATATGGCATACATTTCAACATGATTGCGCATTTTAAAAGTTTGACCCCTGTGTAAACTTAAATTGGCCCCTATTGAAAAAGTGATACCACAATTTGAGAGTACTACCTACCTAGCATTGATGTAGAGGGTCCATACTAACTACCAAAGGTGTCAAACCTTTTCTGTAGTGGGAGGTAAACGAATTCCTTAAATAAGGCCACTATGATATGCTGCTCCTGCTCTATCAGCACCCTTCAAACTATAGAAAAACATCTTCAGACCTTCTTCCCCAAACGTCTAGAATGGGATTTTATTTATAACCCTCTATCTGCTTTAGTTAGTTAGTTATACCAAAGTTTTAAATCCGGTTTTGTCCCCGTTAACGAGGGTGGCCGGATACACCTCACTCAGCAATACTGCTGTGTGAGGATTTATTGGAGCAAAAGATAATTGACCGGATGCCCTTCCTGACGTCAATCCACAGTAACATGATATAATATATAATTACAAATACAAAATTATTATCGGTACATAAATAAAGTCTACTGGACGAGGACACTGCAAAACGCAGAGCGTGTAACGCAATGCCCTCGGTCAGACACAAAATTAGTTTTTTTTTTTTTTTTTTTTCAACATAATCCAATTGGCGTTAACCTTCTTTGACCCTTATCTCCGTAAGTAAACATTTAATATAATCAAAACTATACTTTTTGGGAGTCCTCTTACCTCAGGCAAACATTTGCAAGTATTTAAAATATAATCAGATTAACTTTTAAAGTTGACCCCTGTACAAATTGAGATTGACCTTTTTTTACCCTTTTAGCCATTTTTACCTTATTAACTCCAAAACCAATGGGCGTAAGTGGTACAAACCGTACATTTTTGGAATCCTTATGATTAGATGGGACA
The DNA here is from genome assembly GCA_023653785.1 of Ophioderma brevispina. Taxonomy (NCBI): domain Eukaryota; kingdom Metazoa; phylum Echinodermata; class Ophiuroidea; order Amphilepidida; family Ophiodermatidae; genus Ophioderma; species Ophioderma brevispina. Next base: position 7,184 of record JAMKCH010003361.1, on the reverse strand, counting down.
TAGGGCATTTACATTTCAAATGATTGCGCATTTTAAAAGTTGACCCCTGGGTTAACTTTAATTGGCCCCCTCCTATTGAAAAAAGGATACCACAATTGAGGAGTACTAACTACCTAGGAATGATGGATAGTAGAGGGTCCATACTAATACCAAGGTTGTCAAACCTTTTCTGTAGTGGGAGGTAAAGGGAAACGAATTCTTAAATTAAGGGCCCTATGATATGCTCCTGCTCTATCAGCACCCTTCAAACTATAGAAAAAAGCTTCAGACCTTCTTCCCCAAAGTCTGAATGGGATTTTATTTATACCCTCATTCTGCTTTTCAAGCAGGGAGATAAATGACTGGAAACCCTGTGGTGAAATTGAACCTATATTCATAGACAAGGTTCAGATGCAAACGAGTACTTAGTATTGACATATTCAAATTTATTTTGTATTTTTTAGTAAAACATCAAAAACTAAAAAACATACAAAAAAACAAAATCAATAAAATAACAATAATATTAATATATAATTAAAATACACATTATTATCGGTACATAAATAAAGTCTCTGGACGAGGACACTGCAAAAAGCAGAGCGTTAACGCAATGCCCTCGGTAGACAAAAATTAGAACAAAACCTAACACTATTTAGTGATTCAAGACAGGAAAAAATAAATACCAGACAAAAAAAAGTGGCAATAATATTGAACAGGGGATAATTCTGGTATTACCATATTGAAAATAGAAATAATTGAGGAAACCAACGATTAACACCAGGTAAAGTTTTCACGGAAAAATAACAAACAGCTATTTTCAGAGCCACTTAACATGTTTAAGCTCATTCAAGACTTCGCACTTACTGAAGAATCTGCAAAATCAACGCAAAGACAAATACATACCATATCACATAATTTAATATCTTGACCCAGGATAGGATCTGAATACATAGGTCGAAATAAAGATGGTTTGGTTTCGTAAACTGGACAAAATTCAGACTGGATGAAGGTGCCACATTAGTCCAGTCAAGCTGTGGTTTGACCTGGAAAAAATTGCAACAGAAATACATGCTGCTGTAATTACCTCCAAAGACCTTTCCAAACAACATATTAAAAATAGAAAAAAATGGAAGCTTGGGAAAAAATGGTAATTTGCATAAAACCAAAATGGCCATTTAAGTCCATATTTTTCAAAATTATTGGTTCTTCCTGCATGATAACTCAGATGTTTATTGTAAAAGTAACCCTTATCACCTATTATTTCATTATGGATATGATAAATGTGAGATGACTTGTATATTTGGCTGACGTTAATACAATATGGCGGCCATTTTCTAAGATGGCGGCCATTTTCCCCCCAAAATCAAAAGTCACTATTTTTTCAGTAATATATATCACTGTTTTTTTTCTGTTAATGATTATCATTGCACATATTATTTGGCTTGGATATCCTAAATTTATTACGTTTATGTACATTGGAGTAATAATAATGCAAGATGGCTGTAATTTCTAAAGATGCCTGCCATTTTCCCGCCAAAATCAAAAGTTAATACTTTTTTTACGTCAGTTTGTCATATAATCCTGATATAGCCATTTTAAACTACATTGTTAAAAGAACCATCTTCACTTCTTCTTGCAGATGAGGCAGCAGCCTTGTTGAAGTTGTGGAACCAAGCTCACTGTTGATTGGTGGGGTTTAATAAGTCTCTAATCCACCGGTGACGAAAGGTAGGGCCCGTCTGGGATGTGATCCGAGTCTGTGCTGGAGAGCCACATTGACAAGCTGGAGATGGTCGCACCCAACATATCGTTGCATATTGCTGTTGAAACGACCGACGCCTGTGCGAAACCGTTCAAGGTTGACCCATTCTTTACGTAGAATATTGCTACCAGGTGGAGTTCGTCATAGGTGTGATTATGATTGGCCTGGCCTTGGAGTATCTAGCCAAGCCATTGTTTCCATGTCTGGAAGAAGTTGAATGGGGAAGGGGCTGGAAGAGATTTTAGCAGCGCGTCGACAGAAAGGTCGCGAGAGTGGGCGCAGTCTCCTGTCCTGCCGAGCTGGTTCTGATCCGTTGACAGTGATATGCCTCTGGTGCTTGCCAACAGAGCCTTATTCCCAGTTCGTATGTTCATTATGTTCTGCAGGTGAAAATGCGGAAAGCACTGGTAGAAACTCGGTGTGGAGTGGGACAAAGGCCAGCTCCCTGGTAGGGGGGGGGGTAATCCTATCTTGGAGTGATGCGCATTAGGCTGTTAAGACCACCCCATTTTCCCAGCATCGCTTGTCCACCCAAAGACCCCCTATTTTTGAAATGTCCCCAAAGACCCGATATTTTTTTACAATTTTAACCAAACTGTCCCTACACCAAATACCCCTATTTTGGGAAAATGTGGTAAATTTTCACTATACAAGACCCCTATTTGGAGTGAAATGTTTGCCAAAATTTTCCTAAAAAGACCCATGTTGGCAAATTTGCCGACGCCCAAAACCCCTTCTTTTGGGGGCATTTTGCCTGTCTCTCACCCAAAGACTCCTGATTTTTTTTAGTCCTCTTTCACAGAATGCCCCTGAGTTTCGAAAACGCCAGCCTTACACAAACCCATATCCATTTCATCTGTGATCCCCGATCCCCCCCCCCCCCGGTCCCGCTTCTTTGTGTGAGAGTTATTGCACAATGCTGTGGATGGGCATATTCACATCACTTTAGACCAGAACCAGGGCGGTGGTGCGTAAGAGTGGATAGGCCTAGCACCCATGACGATCCAGCAAGGTGGCACAGGGGGTTATTCCTCAAAAATACCCTAGTTCACTACTGACCCTCGAAAGTGCTGCGATATTAAGTAAGCTGCTGATCAAGAATTCACTCCCAAATAGTTTGCGTAGGATTGTAGGCAGAGACTCCCCATTGAGGATTGATTTGAAGCTTGCGATGAGCCTCTTTGGTGTTCCGATGGAAGGCAGTAGCAATGGACTTTGGCTTCACTCAGCTTGAGACCCAGTATTGAGATATGATGCAGTAGGGCCATATCTGCAGTACGTGTACTTTCTACTTCAGGCCAGCTTCTGTTCGAGTGAATAAGGGCAAGATCATCGGCTGCCATATTGTCTAGATGTGTTGGAGGTAGAATCGCTTGATATGATATACAATTGAACATCCTGGGAGCCGTACTTATACCTTGTAGGACTCCGTTCCTAAAACGACGCAGTCGACGACCCTGCTCATCACTGGTCTTAGAACAAAGGGACGGTCTGAAAAGCATGTTTACCTTTAATTGTACAGGTGACGATCCGCGATGGTCCTGAGAAACTTAGTGGCAACCCTGGTGTCACGCGGTATCATATGCTGCAGTAAGGTCCACCAAGATAACTGGCCTGCCTTACGACGCGTTTCAAAGCTCTCCTCAATACTGATGGACAGTGCTCCGCCCGGCGAAATCCTCTGTGGCGTATGTAGATGGGATTCGGCGATTGGCTCCATGCCGGGCCAAGATCAGCCCTCTCAAGGAGTTTGGAGGAACACACAGTAGTGATATTGGCCAGAAGCAGTTTTCGGGGTTGTCAACAGACTTGTTTTGGGTTTTGAGAGTGCGATGATGGTATCCCTCCTCCAGATCTTGGGTAAGACTGTTGGTAGGCAACATGTGTAGAATCCAAAGACCGTGGCCCAGTGCATCATGATCTCCGCTGGTATATTATCGGCCCCCTGTGCCTTTCCACTCTTTAGTTGTTGGCTGATAGCAGATGTAAGCTCACCTCTTGTGAGAAGGGTGTTGAAAGTGAACCCGTCCAGCCAGGGGCTCGACGAATTTTGATCTTTTTGACAGAGCGAGTGTAATCCTTATCATATCCTTGAAACGACACCATTGCGCAGGAGTTGCTCGGCTATTGAAGTTGGCAGACACAGCGCAATTTGAGAATCATCATTTTTGCCTCTCAGTAGCTAATGAGGGAGAGTTTGGGCCGTTGATTCTCACCTATTAATGAAATTGGATAAAATCAATGCTTTAAACTTTCATATTTATTAGAAGCTTGATTCTCTAACATATGCCAAATGTTATGCTTTTTAATGGTTTTAAAATACAAGGTCCATGTGTCATAAACTACAGTACCCGTGTGACTGAGTGTCCTACCACACATCTGTTCTATTGTCTTTTCCATTGCGTGCTGTATGCACATCCTTTGTTTCAGCACTGTATCCAAATGGCCCCTCGTCTGCTAGTGTCACGGTTTATTCCGTACATGTTTGCTATGTAGCTAGGACACTCTCTGGGGGGGCACTCAGTTTCTTTACTCCCGGGGGGGGGGGGGAAAAAGGACCTGGCATGTATAAAAAGGATCAAGGACACCTTCGCGACATTAGGAATGAGACCTCGTCCATTTTGAAAACATTGGATACTTTAATACTTTATATTTCATATTTATTAATGAAAGGCTTGATTATTTAATCTTGCCGAAATGTTCTGCTTTGAATCGTGTCCAAGCATGTACCTTATCAAGAACTAGGTTTTCAGCGGTCCGGACCTATCGGCCGTCTCATCAGTTGCACTATTTACAGTACATGATAGGTTATTTGAGTGAAAGCATGTTAAATACTTATATTTGTCCAACACTTTTTCGTGTGATTTTAAATTCTACAGGACGTTCTGGGGCTGCTTTGTGCCTCTTCAGAGCACAGCACAGCAACAGGTATAAAAAATACGCCAAGATAAGAATGTTCAAATGATATCAGAACAACGTTGAAAATAAAATCAGTATTTAGGACCTGCTAACAATTCTTGGAGTGGTCCTTTTTAACATTTAATGTTTTAACACGTAGTTTTGTGAAATGTACATGTTTCACGGATTCAGTCCAATTTTGCCATCAAATTACAAATATAGACACAGATCATTCCCTTTTGATATAATAAACATGATTTTTTGGCGGTAAATTGGCGGCCCTTTTAAACATTACCATCCGCCAGTTTTGTATTTCAATTTGCCCTCTCTGTAAAACATTTTATGATTATATCCAGACAGAACACTTTATAATGCTAGTCATTGTGTGAATATTTCCCAAATTCAGTTCTATGTTGCCTATATTATTGAAACATATAGTTTGGCGGCCATTTTGGCTTTTTGCAAAGTTTCCATTTTTTTTCCGATCATCCATTTTTTTTCTATTTTTAATATGTTAATGTGGAAGGCTCTTAGAGATGTTTCCAACGAAATCATGTCCCTGTTCTAATTTTTTCCAGGTATAGCTATTAATTTTTTGCTAGATTGACTGGCCTACAGCTTCTTGTTTCGTAAAAACCAGAACAAGCAACTAGAAAAGCTCGTCAAAACAAAACAACTGTACCAGAAATCACATATCTTTTGTCGTCACGGAGGATAGTCAGCTAATAATTCCCACAACTAAGTGTACATGTGTATGAGGTTACAAACCCTCACCATCATATTGAAACGAAAATTGCGTGCAGACATAACACAACCATTTTCTTCAATGGAGTACCTTTGAAGTACCTGTTAAGTAGCCACGGAGTACCACCCGCATGGGTACCACATCACCGGCCGCAAAAGTTGGGGTAATCATCTACCTAGGTACACACGCAGTAGCTCAACCACTATTCACCCCATGCGGAAGTACCTGCGTGGGTACTCCCATGCGAATGAGCTTTGGGCTTTGTGTGATTATTTTAGTAATTTTATCCATTATTTAACATTTTGGTCACATACGTTATATGTTTTTTACACAAAATGTCATATATAGGGTTTTTTTGGGATGCTCAATATAGATGTTACTAAGCTTGAAAATGATCAGAAAGTCGTAAACAACAATGGAATGTTTGGCGCCCTCTATGGTTCAAAGTGCTGTCTACTAGGTATTCCCGTGGAGTAGCTGCAGAGGTACTCCACTACTGGTGGCTTCCATGGGCACATGTCAGTCACCTAGCAGGCAACTGTAGAGTACACTATAGGATGGGTACTGTTAAGTAAACATAGCTGTTATGCACCCAGTGGCTTGTTGTTATGACGTCTTGTGCACAAGTGATCTAAATTTTATATAATATAACAGATTTTAATGATTTGTAATTGGTTCAAGAATTTGGTATGTCCAAAACAACATTACATATATAGTAAAATTACACACAATTTATATGTCCAAAAGAGGCGTTGCAGTTCAACGATGATATGTCCTCACAGCGAAGACTCCAAAATGACAGCGCATAAGTTCATAACTCCTCAGGTAATATATATTCCATAGGAATCTTCTCAGTCTTGAAGGTAATTTTGTCCAGCAGTTCAAGACGACGGGGCTTTCCCTCGACGACACTAATGTTCCACAATAATAAAATCCAGGTATCATACCACCATCAGTCTGTCGCTATGTCCTCATATAGGACCACAAATTGGAATCCCTTTTTGATTCCAAAAACTGAAGCTCTTTGGCTTAAAAGACGACAACAGACAATTTAGCTATCAAGCTCCGGCGGCATCCAAAGTATTAAATCCTGGCACTTTGTAGAACCCAAATCTACCATTATTGTAGATTAAAACTAGCTATAACAATACTGTATAGCTCCAGAACTCTGGTATAGCTCCTGATTACAACTGTTTCTGTCCAATCTTCTGGACAAGTTCACCTTCATATATACACAATATTTCATAAGTTCCCAAGTCTTAAAATAGACATTACCACAGCATCATGCATAAACATAACCTTGCACTAGCTGACCAATTGGAATTCACATAAATTACATCACCTGAATTACATCACTTCACATATATAACTTTATGGGGAATCCCCCAGACCATGCAATGTTTTGATCTTAAAGCATAAACAAGTTGACTCAGTTAAAGTTTACATCTTGGGGAATTTCCCACTTCCCCTATTGTGCAAACTAACAGGTGCAACTTGTACAAACAACTCTAGGGATAATCCCCTTTCTCTCTTTTATAGTAAACAAAGTACTTTTCCCGTGAGAAATCTTTTCTCAAACAAAATTGAGAAAATAATATTTTGATCGAAATTTTGAGGGTAATATAACATCCTCCCCCTTAAAAAGAAAATTTGAATGAAATGAAAATTTTCCAAAATCTGGCTTTATACCTTTAACCATTTTGTGGGTAATTTTACATACAGTTTACACATGCAAATGTTACACTTTTATTTATAATGTTCTTGCATTGCTAAATTTCTGAACAAAATTTAGGCAGCTCC
>JAMKCH010003360.1:0-36269 GCA_023653785.1 Ophioderma brevispina | reverse complement strand
GAGGTATTCTAATTACGGAATAAAGCGCAATCACAGTGGTGGCAGAATACTAAATTCATCCACAGAGTCACACCACACTGCACAGAGCTCAAATACTTGGTGCCACACAATGCCACGTAGCATGTAACTTTTTTTTGTGCATGTAGAGCAGTAATAGGGGTCTACATGGGTTGCCAAATAACATGGCTGCGCCCCAAGCTCAACGTGTCACGCTGTCGATCTTTAATGTGTTGCCAGGATGTCGATCATTTATGGCTCGCATGTGAATTTTTGCCTACAATTTTTTTTTAAGGACTCTCAGGCCGCCCGGGAAGATCGCATTTTGGAAGTATTTTTTCGTACGTCCTTAAGACTTCTATCGCTTTTGCAAGTTGTTTCCCACCGTGCGGGATAGCGTTGTCAAAAAGCCATAGGAAGTTATGAAAGTCGTTCGTCGGTTTTTAATTTTCCCCCAAGAGGCGCGTGTCGAATGATAACAGTAATTTTTGGAACAATGTCGCTCGATCGATAAGAGAATGCGTTCGAAGTTTGCGGGAGAGATAAGAAAGGCCGTGGCGCTGTATGCGCTCCCTCTCGTGTAGTTTTTACTAAGTAGACCCCTAGTAATATCACTCCCATTTTTTCTCAAGATATTTCAATCTGGAGGTAAATTCTCAAGAGTGTGAAATTAAAATCTGAGAGTGAAATCTGTCCGAAGGGTTCGCTAAGAACAGAAATTGAAGAGTGACTTCACTCTCAAACAATATTTTCAAAGAGGGACATAAAACTTTCAAGAGTTTTTCACTCACAATATGGGAGGGGAGTGAAATTGGCTGTAGAGTGTCGTACTAAATGCACCAGTCATGACAGTTGTGCATTAATTTGATTTTTAATCAATTTTATTATCAGCATGCTGCATGCATTTTAAAATAGCAAAAACTGAAAATATTAGCTGTCTAAACAAGTCATAAAATTTAGCTTCGTATTGCTACCATAGATTCACAAGCATGATAAAAGGTTAGCCTTGTTCAATGCGCTTATACCAACTTTATCAGGGTTCGCACGTCTGATACAAATAATGTCAAGACATATTAGGCAGAAATCATGCGAGGAGTGGGGCATATTCCCCTCCCTAAAAACTAAAGAAAAGAAATAGCAAATACCATGGAAAAAAATTCATTTTTATAAAGCAACCTAATTTGATGTTCTGAATCCACCTGGCCTATGTTCCATGATTTGCAGCCTCTCCAATAGCAAGTTCAATGAATTCCACTCAGGCAGAGCGCTTGTTCATCTGTAAGTTTTTTCTGCATTTGCAAACAAAATGATATGGAGTTTTATTCAGGGAAGATTAAAAACCACACAAGCAAATAGGAACAAGGCTGTATAAGGTATTTACAATTTTGCCTCTGACGTGCATCTGATGGGGCCTTGAATTCTATTGTTGACCTATACTCTGAGTAATAATTGTTTGAACTGATTCGAATGATCTGCTGCGTGTGTGCGTGAAGAGTCGCCTCTGTAGACAGCGCGTAACACAAACGATTATTAAAATAGAACCACCGCGATACGCCCTGTGTACAGTCGCAACAAGTCGGGAGGTACTGCATTACTTTAGTTAAACAATTATTATGGAGATTATAGTTAAATATTTAGGGCCTACTTAGCATGTGTGGAAGATAGGCTCAATACCCTTTTGCCACTGAGTTTTTTAAGACGTTTGTACGTGCACTTCTTAAATAATGTCTTCCAACTTGATAATTATAATCGGGGAACCACTTTGCAAGGTTTTCCTTGAGACATGTGATTGGGCATGTATTTCATTTGATTTGTGCATGTAAGTTTTCCACAGTGCATGCACAAAATGCATGTAGGTTTTATTGGTCCCCCGCCAACAAAATGGCGAGGGGGGGGATAAAGAAACTGGTAGCCGTCTGGGTGTGTGTGCGTCCCGCACGATATCTTTGGAATTTTTTTTTTTTTTTTTTTTTTCTTTTTTTTTTTTTTTTTTTTTTTTTTTAATTTTTTAGGTTTTTTCTTTTTTTTTTTTTTTTTTTTTTTCTTTTTTTTTTTTTTTTTTTTAAGCAAGGGTGGGAGTCCATCTTTTGCAACATAGATGTATCTCAGTAGGCGGTGGGTGGGGAGGGTGGGTACAAAGTGGTCCATGTGTGAAATGGGTCAAATCAAAGGTCCCAAATGTGGTCAAAATGGGGTCAAATATGGGCAAAAAAAGGGCTAAATCGAGATAATAAACGTGTCCAAACACGATTTATCTTGATGTAGCAAGTATGGGGTCCGTCCCTTCGCACCATAGATGTAACCAAAGTAGGCTGAGGATGAGTTCGTGGGGAGGGTCATGTGGCATTGGTCAAGGTTCAAAAATGGTGGTAAAAAATACGCAAAAATGGAGTTAATTGGCCTTATAAACTTTATCTGTGGTGTAGGATGATGAAATCTTGGTGGGTGTGGTAAACATTCAGTGCCGAAAAAATTTTGAAGGTCATTCAAGGTCTATTGCGAGGTCATCCAAGTCAAATCACTTAACATGTGCTAGGAGGATGAAAATTTGGTGGGTGTGGTAAACATTCAGTGTCAAAAATTTTGAAGGTCATTTCAAGGTCATCCGAGGTCATCCAAGGTCAATCACTACATGTGGTAGGGGATTGAATTGGGTGTGGTTAAACATTCAGTGCCAAAAATTTTAAAGGTATTCAAGTCCAACCAAGGTCAATCAATAACTAAAATGTTTGGTAGGAGGAAAAATTGGTGGGTGTGGTCAACATTCAGTGCCAAAAATTTTGAAGTTATTTCAGGTCATGCGAGGTCATCCAAGGTCAAAAATCACTTAACAGTGGTGGAGGATGGGGATGAAAAATTGGGTTGTGAGTCAACTTCAGTACCAAAAATTTTGAAGTCATTTCAAGGTCATCGAGGGTCAAATCACTTAACATGGTGGTTAGGAGGATGAAAAGTGGTGGGGGTGGTAAACATTCAGCTGTGGAACTTGGGAATGCGTTCATTTCAAGGTATATGTGGGGTCATCCAGGTAAAAATCACTTAACATATGGTAGGTAGATAAACTAGGTTACTAGGTGGGTGTGGTCCAACAATCAGTTGCCAAAAATTTGTAGTCCTTTAGGTCATTCAAGGTCAAATCTTGCCACATGGTTGTGTATGGTCATGAAACCTAGTGAATGTGGTCCACATTCAATGCCAAACTTTTGAAGGGCATGTGGTGGTCATTCACGGTCAAATCACTGAATCATGTGGTGGGATGATGAAACGTGGGGGGTGGTCAACATTCCGTTGCCACAAATTTTGAAGTATGTCAATGGAAGAACCACAGTCTTCAAGAATCCATTATTTCCATCACAATCTTCCTGAGATCTTAAAATTGTTTGCTTCTTGTTTTCTTTATCTACTGCACTGGGTGGGGGACCTTTGTGGTTCCAGAACGCCTTTGTTTTTGGTAATTGGAGGTCTGCAACTGTCCATGCATTGCAACTGAGTGTACAACAGAAATTCAATTTTTTCATTAAGATTGATTAAAACCCTAAAATCACTTCTTTACGCTAAAATTACTTTTGCATTTGTTTCTCCTTACATTATACATGGATATATTGTAAATTATTGCAGGCTTTCATATTTTCAGAGAAAAGGAGGTGAAAGTTTGCTCCATCTCACACTCAATGGGAACTTCATTGACATCGACTTCATATGCGATTTGCATATGATTTTGTGTCCAACTTAGACACTCATCTTCAGTTCAGGATGCAAAGTTTTAAAATCATTCATACCTCATGAATAGGCCAATTCCTGCGTTCTAATCACATTCACTCTGGTGTGAAGACGCTAACACCAATCGGGTCATTGATATCTCACAATGACCCGCGTAGTCTCATCACTACTACTCTTTATGGTTTATAATGACTCCTCCGTGTGTGAACGTTCCTACTATCGAATATGTGCACGATGCCCGTATAAGATACGCGCGAGCGGCTTTAGTTGGAATTGGTAACAACCATAAAGTATCTCACTGGATTGTTCGATTGCATAGGGGATGAGAAAGGCACAAACGAGATGACCGCGAAATTCAGGACCCACATAGTCCTGATGATCATGACTAGATAGTCTTAACTTTTAATATGGCTGCTGTTATAATAGACTATCTAGTCATGACGAGTTGTGTGTAGTGATAGTGCCATTTAAGCCAAGATACACAGACAGCTTTTGCTCTAACTTTACAGCTGCAAAGTGGCTTAAATAATCATTATTTGCAATAAATGTTATATTGTAGGCATTCTTGAGAGTCTTCTACATCATGTAATAACCATTTTTCAAGATTTGAAATTCACATTATGAAATTTTCAGGTGAAACTTACCCTCTTGGTGTCTACATTGAGCTGCCGAATTTGGCAGCCTGTGCACATGTTGACATCAACTTTTTGTGGAATAAATTGTAGTATTGGTTACAAATTGGTAAGACAATTCTACAGACTTTAGAGATGCTATGTATGTCAAAAGAAAATTCATTTTTCTTTTTATCTAGTAAATATACATCTCAAAACATCTCAAACATTAAATGGCATTGGAACTCCACAGAACAGTTGTAACTTACATGTATGGCACCAAAGATTATGTCCAAATTTTAAAAGATGATGCCATAAGTTACAATTATTGGAACTAGGACCCACATGGACATTTCTACAATAAAATATTTACTTTTGATTTAATTATTTCTTAATCTCGACAGTTATGAATGAGGTTAATAGGCATGTTCAGACGATCGTTGTTAAGTCGTTGGTAAGATAGTTGGTAAGCACAGTCATTGGTCGTGAGTAGTGACCGTCTGAACAACATCATTGTAAAGCTAACAACGAGTTAACAACGACGATTTACTTTTAAGAAATCTTAAAAGTAGCGAGCTACTTGCGAGCGCTCGTTGTTGGTAAGTGCCGTGTGAACAGTGCTACTCACGACGTCGATGTTAAGGGTGACCTCATATCTCATCGTGACCTCGTAACGACATGCGGGTCAACTTATTCCGTAGCGTGGATACCATAAACGAACGCCATTTTACCCGTGTGTTCATCAACTTTGACAGGGGTCTTGTGCTTGTAGTAGTACAGTTTACTGTTTTTTCCAACTTTTGATAATGGCATCATCATCTAATAGTAGGCCTAAAGCCCCGAAAAACAAGCGAACACGGAACCCAAACTGGTCCGAGAGAGAGATACAAGCGTTAATCGAGATTTGGATGAACCCACCGTGCAAGATAAAATTGAGACAACTCAAAATAGGGATTTCCCTTTTCGCGATCACGTGACCGTTGACAGGCAGCCTCGTGTCCCATGTTGTTTATGCACACACAGCGCAGGTGCCAAGTATTTTGAAAAGTTGTTGAAAAAGAAATCCCAACATAATTTTTATTGAGAGAGAAATTAATTCGATCGGTATTCAATTTAAATAAGTACATATTCATTGTTATTGTGCAAACAGAGAGATTAGAACTTTATATGATTTGTATTAAGTGAGCAATCGTGAATTAATCACAGCAAGTGCGAATGAAAAAAATATGCCGTAAACCGGCCACTGCACGTGGCGAGGAACCACGTCACATTTCGTTGATGATGCATGCATGACCTTTGTTTTTGATGTCCTGTTTGGGGCTGGATCGCTTCTCACTGATTGGTGTATGGGGAATGATTATCGGCATAAACAGCGTTACTACCAAATCCTCTGTCGATGAGTAATGAGTAATAACGAAAATCAGAAGCCAAAATATCGCTTTTAAAAACACACTCCTGCTTGAGGGGATTCATTTTAGCATGTTGACAATGGTTTAGACGGGTCGTGAGGTGCCCCAAAAAAAACACCCAAAACCCGGAAAAAATATTCCCGTCCAATATTTTGCATCACGGATGCAGGCGAGTGTGTTTTATAACCTATCAAAAATCCCCAAAAAATCCACTTTGGGGAAAAAATATGATAAGCATTTAAAAGTGGAGTTTTAATTCAAATGGGATTTCGCTTGCCGAAATTCGGGATGCACGCGTGGACAATTCGCTTGCGTTGGCGAAGTACGTGTTAATTTTTTTTAATGTCTCGCGCACCACACCCCGCGCATGGACCCATTTGCGCCGCCCCCGACACCAGATCCCCCCATGCCACGCGCCCTTATGCAAAAGCGCAAGCGCAGTTTCGACAAAGCGCCAGATTTAAAATAAAGAGAAAGTCCATGTTTTTTTCGGGGAATTTGAGATGTGATTTTTCCATCACACGGGCTCTATTATTTAGTTGCTATTTTGATGTTCTATAGGATTTTTGTTATGTTTGTGTTAAGCTGGATACTTTATGATTTGAAACTTGCTTAAACACTTCATTTTGTTCAAATAGGCCTAATTATAGTCCTAAACTAAGGAAAGGTGAACCCTTTGTTTCCCGTATGCAAAGATCCAAGGTTTCGTAAAGAGAACTAAATTGTTTATGTTCTACAAAGAACCTGAAAGGTTTTAGGTTGTTCTTTATAGTGTTTAGGTTTACCGTAACAGTTTTATAAAGAACACAAATAATACTGAACCTTGTTTGTTTGTTCTGTACTTTTTTTGCACTACAGACCTGTTATAGGAGCGGTGCGCGAGAGAGAGCAGAACCCTCCCGCCCCAGCATTTTGATCCTGGGTCTATCACTGGAATAAACATTGCTAAATCATCCTCCTATAGAAAACCTGCAACTTATTTTGACGGAGATAATTCCACTTTTATATAAATATAAGCTGCAGCTGTGTTTTGCGCTTTATGAAATTTGTTAGAGTTTTCTCCGTGTATTTCGAAGGTTCTTTTTTCCGGGGTCCTCTCGATATTCCGAAGGTTCATTATTCCGACGGTTTGTAGCATTCCTTTTCCCGAATCATTTTAAAAATGTTCGCTATCCGAAAACTTAGGGTTCGCTATTCCGATTTTTAAAAAGGTTCGCTATTCATTAAAAGGTTCGCAAATCCGCCGAATCCTCAAAAAGATTCGGTATTCACGAATTTTTAAAAAGGTTCGTTTTTCAATTATGGTAAAGGGCGGCCGCTATATTCAGAAACCAGGATATGTGTTCTTTATTCCGAAATTCTGATGAAAGGTTCGCTTATTCCGATTTTTTAAAGAAAACAATTGATTTGAAGCAGACAATTTATATATGATAAGATCAAGTTTAGTTTAAGTGTTATGGTTAGAGAGGTTAGGGTTATGGATAGGGGTTGGGTTTAGAGTTTGGGGTTATAGTTAAGGGTTAAGGTTGCCAAACAAATTGATTTGTGTCATCACCATGCCTAAAAACGGAATAACTTAGTCTTGACGATTGTAGGCCTATTGTCATTTCAAAAAAAGGTTGTTTTTCGAAATAAGCTAAAGGATCACTATTGCGAAAACCAAAATTACGTTGTGTTCTCTCTTCCGAATTTCAGAATAGGTTAGTTATTTCCGATCTTTAATGAAAACAATGATTTGAAATAGTTTATGATAAGATCAAGTTGGGTTAGGGTTTTTAGGGTTGGGATTTAGAGTTTATAGGGTTAGGGTTAGGAGTTGCCAAAACAAGTTGAATTGTTTCAACACACACCAAAAAAAACAAAAAAGCTTTTTTTTTTTTTTTTTTTTTTTTTTTTAAGGTCATTTAAGGTTTTTTTTCTAAAATGTGAAAATAAAAATAGCTCACAATAAAAAAGTGGTAATTATTTTCGTGGCATCTACTCGGCTTACAAAGATCCATGTAAGTCATCATGTTTCATTGTTGTTTGATTTGATAAACAAAAGAATTCCAAAAAACAAATTTCAATTGAAAAAAATAAATAGTTGGAACACTCCCCACCTCTTCCTACATTGCTAACACCCGGGTTAGAATCTCGCCACGGATGTCCAATCTTCTTTAGCTTTCTACCCCGTTCCACTTCCCTTCATCTAGGGAGAAGGAAGAAGCAAACCAAAAGATGTAGGGCTTTAAAACAAAAATTTATAAGTGAAGACCAAATATCAACATAAAAGGAGCTCAAAGGGCAGAGTACAAAATGGTCTATGCCTATCAGGGTGAGTCAAAAAAACTTGACCCAGTGTGTCGCCGAACCATTTTGAATTTTTAAGATAAATATGTCTAACATATGTGGCATCATCTGAAAGCTTTTTCATGGTCTTTAATTTGCTGCAACGATCAGTCGCATCGGTTAGGTAAGACCGAGCTACAGCATCCCCTTTGAATAAAGAGTCTGTTTTGCGCTTGTCCACGGATCCAATTATGAACGCGTGTCCGCGAGCCCCCCCCCCCCCCCCCCCCCCCCCCCCCCCCCCGCCAAATCAGGTCCAGAGGAAAAATCGGGCGATTATTGAATCAGAATGAAATGGGCGCAATGTCCCCCATAAAAATTCGGTCACAATTATTCATCATGCCCTCGAACGTTTTCTACGTCCTAATCACCACAAAAAATAAGTTGAAACATAAATTAACTTGAACATGTATCAGTTTCTGGAGGGAGAGTGAATGAATCATCCATATGAAGGAACAGAATCGGTGACAACCTTCTTGGGATTAAAGTATTGTCTATATTTGTAGACCCAAACTATACTACATCTTGAAGAAATGTTTCAAATAAAACTTACCATTATCATAGCTTTACATCTTCAGATACCACTTTATTTCACTTAAACATAGACATACCCTTATCTCATTTTGGGATTCATTTGCTTAGTTGGCCACCGTGTTCAAATGGGAATCCGTGGTGGATAGGGGTAAAAGCGGACTACTTGATTCAAAAAGACGTAGATCAGCCTATACTTATCAGATTGGAATTATTCTTTGCCAGCAAATTAAAGATAATGAATAGGCTTCCAATGATACCACATATCTTAGCTATATATTATTTAAAAATTCAAAATGGCGGACACCAACACGCGTCAAGTTTTTTTTGACTCACCCTGTATTTGAACACACGTGGCTTTGTGCGCACTTGTGTAGCCCTCATATCTCGCCCTGCCTTAGGAGCAATGAAATTTGCAGGAGATAATTTTGAATACAGGCGGTATTCACGAAGAATTTAATCCTGGTTAACTTTTGCATGATAAGTCCTACTGAGGACTCTAAAAAGTCATTCGTCCTTCTAGCTTTTTTGCTCAAAATACAAAGAGGAAAGACAGGTAGACATCAAAGCTGAGAACTACCTATTTCAAAGGTTTCTATAAATTCTCTTTCATAGTCTGTTTTAAAAAATTAAAGGGTCTTTCTAGATGGACTATTACCTGGACTAAGAAGTTTAATCCAGCGACTAAGGTTCTTTTGTGAATACCGCCATGGTACTTAAAATATTCTTCTTTGAACCTAAAATGACAAGTCAGGTGTTTTATGTTCGCAAATTTAAGATTGAAAATTACACCCTGTTTTATAACTCCTGACCCCGCGGAATCGGCGTTTCACGGCGGTTTACATATGTCGCCATATCATCCGCCAAGACGGTTTCCTCATATTTTAAAATAAAAGTGTTAAATGTAAAAATACGAACCTGAATGATACCAAAAGCAAAATTTCTAGGGCAAAAATCCGCCACAAAACTACACAAATTACGCTCAATAGGGAAACTATAGCGGTGTTGAGCACTTTCCGCTTGCGGATGGGATCAGGGATTTTGTACTGTGCTCCATACCTGGACGCATGCGAGGTTAGGTCGGTAATCTATAAGCGAATCCCATTTATGGTATAAATCGCGCGCCTCAATGAAGCGTAAGCTACGCTCGAAAAGTTGCGAATTTCCGCACCGCATATCAAAAGAATTTGCTCTAAAGGAAGTTACTCCACGAAAACTGAAAGAGTTCGACTTTGAACGGTCATAAAAAATTTTCCCCAGGTATTTCTGGGATTTTTAAAATGTTAAAGAAGTTTTTTTCTGCTTCTAATGATATCAAAACATTGGACGGGAATATTTGTTTCCGGGTGAGCCTCGCCACGACCCGGCTATTGAGTTTTTCCCGGGTTTTCAAAAATTGAACTGTCAGTCAGCGCGAGCGGTCGCGCTACTTCCGCTATTACACCATGACATATGAAGCCGCTCGCTGGTACTTGGAAGGGTATCGCTGTAAGTTTCGTTTTGACGGGCTCTTGTTAAGAGGCTCTAATGATTATTAAATGATTTTTCGTTGGTAACGCTACCTTCGAAAGTAGGCCACCGTCTGACCATCTAATAATAACTTTGTGATAGCTGACTTTTGGTGAAGGCTTGTCATATTTTAAATTGTCGGGATTTGGTTTAGTCCCAAAATTTCCTTGGGACCAAACCAAATCCCCTCTGATTTACAACATGAAAGCTCAAAACAGCTCGCGCGCAGTTATTAACACCCAAAATAACTCTTCCATTCTTTCCACAAGGCCTTTACCTAAGAATTTGTCCTTCCCTTATATTAACTTCTTCCAGGCCCCCTCCTTCCCACCTGCCGTTTTATATTTCCGTTGAGTGCTTGCCGAATTCAGATGTGTGGCACCAACACAAAATTCTTTCCGACAAATCCACAGGTCACCGCTATTAGACATCATAACGGCAATAGAAGGCAAAACAAAAGTTTCTCAGTCCACCGGCACTAACCAAGCAATTTAGCTTGGCCCCCCCCCCCTCTTTGCACTCCGGGAACTGTTTCCCTGCAGTGGAAAAACGGCGGAAAAATCTTTGTAGTCTCACATGTAGGTCTCCTGGATGGGAAGACAAATCGCCACTTTCAATAGAATTCGTTTTTCAAACTGTCTTTCTGCGGGGAGAATGGCCGAAAGTCAATCTAAGCCATGACTGGAATTACTCTTTACTTCCGAACCAAAATAATCACTCCAAATCCAAAGAAATGGTTATTCAAAAAAATGCACTATCTTTGTGGGGCCTTTTACCAATTGTTTGAATCGGGCTGGGGATTTTCAGGTATTTATGTTACCTGGATTGCTCGATCTAATTTTTTGGGCGGGTATCGGTACCCAAAATTGACTGCATTACCATTGACGTGCACAAAATCTCTTCAGACCAGCTTTCACATTATCTTCACCAAAGTTTTATCAACTACTTTTTGTTATATTTATTGGCAATAAAAAACCCTTACCTACCCATACAAAATAGTTAACATTGAAATATATCTGCAGTATAACTGACCTAATTTCATTTTGTCTTTTTTTAGTGCAATGGCCCTTCACACGCACTCCAAAGGGAAATGTAGGGGGTGGAATAACAAGTTCTGAACTTTAAAGGGTCATGGGCTAATTAGTTCTCAACATGTCCATTCTGGGCTGTGGCCATATAGTGTATATACTCCTGTTGCGTGCATTTAAATCAACCCCAAAATGCATTGCAACATGATATATTGTACAGTACAAAACAATGTACATGTAGGTATTCAGGATAAGAAAATGCCCTTAGGAACCACAAGCCTTTCATGATCAGCAAAAATTACCAAAGTGACCTTGTGGGCTAAAAATGTATAAAAGGTCAGCGGTTTTATGCGTTAAGAATAGGATTGGTGTGCACATACCTTATTGAGGTGAATTTCCCACAACTGGTGCAGTGTTAGTAGGGACTTAATACATCTCTGATGAGATGAGTGAAACAATAAAGTTACTGGAAAAGCTTGGTCTTTAATGTGATGTACAAAAACCACTTACTTATTGACGTCAGGACGGGCATCCGGTCAATTATCAATTTTGGCTCCAATAAATCCTCACACAGCAGTTTTGCTGTGACTGTGAGGTGAACGCCACCCCCCGTTAGCAGGGACAAAACGATTAAAATTTTGAGTTTTACTACTATAATAACTTATGTGGAGATATAATATTGAACAAAATTTTTTGATGTACCAATTTTTTGAGTAATGCAAGCGCACCTCAAAAATATCTCCTGAAGTCCCACTGGAAAATATACAGTTCCCAAAAAAGTAGTCCCCCCCCCATGACAAATGTGCATTTTTTTCTAGGACAAGTTAGGCTCCTTGAACCTGTTACCAAAATGTTAAAATGTACATGGAACATGTTACACATTTAATGAAGCAAAAACGTTTCACACAGCAGTTGACATTCTCCCTGAAACGACTTCACTTATTAAATTGGACTACAAAGAAAAAAATGGCAATTTTTGCATAGGCTTTAACAGTCGAAGAAAATCAAGTTTTTAAGTGTTTTTAAAGATTCTTATCAATTACTGAAACCTCTGATTTCCCATAGACTTTGGTTACAATGAGAGCTTAGAGTTGCGTCTTTCCATTGGTATCGATTTAAGTGCCAACATTCCATTATGACGTCAATATGATGTATCAGTTGAGGAGTATACAAAATACTGGCATTATAGGGTGAAACTATGACATTTCGCATATATTTCGACTAAAAAAAGTGCACTAAAACTCTCTGAGTATCAATCTAGTCATAGCCCATCAAAGAGAGCAAACAACCGTTGGGAAATCGGATATTCCAACACCCTTTTGGTGAAAAAAAAACAATTTTCCCCTATTCGACACTGGTTACTATGGAAATTGACAGTTGTGCTGACATGTGAACTAACGTCTGACGTAATTCTAGGCATGTTGTACTTGTTTTGGTTCCAATGGAAGAAGAATAAACATAGCTATCCATTGGTACCACTGAAAATCAAGTGTCTGTGGTTCCTGTGTTGTACTAGGCATGCTGGTGCTTCTCCGTCCGGGATTTCTCGATTGTTTAAATCCTATCACACGAAGTGCCATTTTTAATTCGCATCAATTTCATAAATGACGTCATTTGAAGAAGAAGATTTAACTTTGTGTGATTTTTTCTTTTCTTTGCGAAACATTAAATGTGAGACTTTTGCAGTGAACATTTTAAATTTTTGGTAACATGTTAAGGACCTACCTTTTCCAGAAAAGTGTACCTTTGTCATGGGGGACTTACTTTAATTTGAACTGTGGAACCCAACTTTTCCCTCAGCGAAAAAAGGGCGGAATAGCTGGTCTAATAACCCATCAAAATTCGGAAATGTGAGTACTTGATTGCTTGTGCCTGTTATTGCCAGTGGACATGTTAGGGTTAAAATTGTAATAAAGTTTTTTAATATCTTGTTTGAATGATCTTGACCCAAAAACCACATCTGTAAGGTTTCTCGCCAATATTTCAATCATTTTGATTGAGAGCTAAAATGTGATTTTGTAGCCCATAGAATAATAATAAAAAAAGTAAAAAAAACCATTTATATTTTTGCTTAAAATTCCACAACCAATCGAGTCTTTCTGACACCAAAATTTGTCAGACACTTTTGGTACAATCTGGGTTCCCTGGGGATGAGTTATAGTGAATATCAGGCGGCCCATGGAACCTTAAAGAACTCATTAGCAATTTGTACATATTTGATTTGTTTTTTTTCTGTTGCTAACGTCATCCACTGTACCAGGACCTATTTTTCCTCAAAGGGCATGCCTAATTTTTTATCATAACATTTTTAAAGATGGGGAGTTATCCCATTTTCCTAATGGAAGACTGCAAAAAGTAGACAATTTTGAACTTCAGACGCAAGGCTTATCCTGATGGTACTATAAGGCATTGGCCTCGGAACCGGGGCGGACAGACCGTACAGGTACGTCCCAAAAATTTTTGCCCTCGCCCTCGCGCCCCCTCCACAACATTGAAGTCAGAAACTGATTCGGCTTCCAAAAACACCATTACGAAATTTGCAAAAACTCTGCCAGTAGCTCCCAAACGAACCAACCTTAAAGCATATCTCTGCTCTGAAAGCCACCAGGTTTGAACTTATTTCAATATTTTCACCGCCCGTTCAGCTGCCACTATCATCAGCCGAATACTAAAATGCATGCCTGACTCATATATTCTTGTGAAGGAGATCACTTACACTGGTATTTTCCCTTATGTTTATTAACAGACAATAGACGAACTTTGTCTTGAAATCGCGTTTCATGTCAACTTACCCTAAACACATTTTTGTTTTTCTTTCTGTGCATGTACCCATTGATATATTCTGATGTCATCTCTAAACTGCTCACCGCACAAATAAACACATGTATTTCGCCCATGACTTCTGATACCGAACCCATAAAAATACAAATTTTGTTGTCATTTGTCCTGATTTTGGCAGTTACAAAATTTTGTATGGTCTTTGGAAAGGTTTCGAATTTTTGCCAACGCCGTAAAAAATAGGCACTACTACCTTGCGCCTCTAGTTATTAGCACTTTTCCTCTCCATCCCTCCTTCAGGCCAAAACGGAACTTATTGAAGGATATATCTTCGCCAGTTTCATGTGCTTTTTTGAAAAACCAGCTAGAAATCAGTGTGTTTAAAAAAATCCTAAGCTAGCTAAAATCAACGAGGACGAGATATGTTGCTAGTTGACGGCCGACTCTGTTGGGTCGCGCGTATCTGCAATGAGCGCGCTCCTGGTACTCACCCACCATTAAGGTTATTTACGACACGGTAGCATCAGCGGTCTCTATGGCCTTGCAGATACTAGTCCCCATAAAACTTTTATAATAAACTGATCCCGCTTCTTAGAGCAACTTGCAGAAGATAATGAAAATATTATGGGCTCCTCTTACATGCAAAAGACATGACTGAAGTCGAGTTCAACACACAAATCTCTAGTGAACCCCCATATAACTGGACAAGGTCGTCCAGTGAGGAATAAAATGACGCCGCCCTTGAAAACAAAAATGCTAACCACGTTAATAGGCAATAGCAACCCTTTCCAGTATGACCGCCCTTGAAAAGAAACCTTGCTGAAGAAGTACTGCAATGCAACCCAGGCCTGTACTTCAATCTCTGGGTCCATCCAATGCCAAGGAATAAATTGACGCCGCCCTTTGAAGCGCCAAAGAGCAATTGATAAGAACGCAAAAAGCACCAGCGCCCTGCTGCAGGCTCCACTTTGTTCCAGACACTCCTGGCCACCATAATATTGAAACCACATTGCAACAGGTGATACACTTGAGGAATGCACTGATGCCGACCGGCCCCTAGAAGCAAATTTGCATAGTCGATGTGACCCTAGTTTCTCTGCTGGTTTCCATGAATTATTAACCTGATGATAGCGCCGCCCCTCAGAAGCAATTTGTATAGAGTTCTAACAAGCAGCGGCGCCCAATTCATGGTTATCCGACTAAAAT
This sequence comes from Ophioderma brevispina, assembly GCA_023653785.1. Taxonomy (NCBI): domain Eukaryota; kingdom Metazoa; phylum Echinodermata; class Ophiuroidea; order Amphilepidida; family Ophiodermatidae; genus Ophioderma; species Ophioderma brevispina. The sequence goes on along the minus strand of JAMKCH010003360.1, from coordinate 21,152 downwards.
ATGAATTAATGATACAAGTTAAGCAAATTTGGTCAGAAGTCTAATAAGCGGTGGCGCACCTATTTATTCTGGCTATTCAATAATGTAATGAACTTTTCCCAAATATGGGGTCTTTGGGTGAAAATTTGGTTAGGAAATTTTCTCAAAAATAGGGGTTTTTTGGGTGAAAAATTTTCAAAATTCGCAGCAAACTAGGGTGTGTTGGGTGAGCGTTGGTGACATTTTCAAAAATAATGGGTCCAATGGGGTGACAACGATGCTGAAATGTGGGGGTCTTAACAGCACTGCATACGCGTCACCTCCAAATTGGGAATGCCCCACCGCCCCCCCCCCCCGAAACGATGCCATCGCATTCTCTGATATAAAATGCTTGATGGGTTGCTGTTTTTTGCAGAGGTCTCATAACTGAAAGCCCCCGTATAACCGGCTCGTCCAATGAAGAAGAACCATTTGCTAATTTCAATTTTGGTTTCTTCAAATAAACCTTGAGACTGTCAAAGTGTTTGGAAAATGAACCTCGCACGGGTTTCCGTGCTTCGCGTGGGAATGGACACCCTCTTTCACACCCACCCCGTACCACTTGATATATGAATTTTCCAATGGGACACTTCCACATAATGGAGTCATACCCAAACGTAACCATTGTGTCCCCTACTCTTTTAAGTATTCATCTTAATTTTGCTATAAGCCTTCCAAAGTAAACGGCATTACAAATTTCACAATGTTGTCTTTAATTTTATATGAGAAAAGTTTTTGGAAAGCAAACCTTGCATCGATGGTTCCGCGCTTCGCGCGGAGCCGGGAGAGGACACCCTTCCGCACCCACCCGTGCAGCTTATATGAATAGAACTCTCCATGCTCCGTTGACTTATGTTTTAGTTCAAATCAAACCTTAACTCCTTCACTATTTTGTTTTTACTTTTTAAGGCCTTTGATTTGATTGTTGATTTAAGCGCCTTTCAAATTGGTTCCATCAAAATCCCTACGAGAAAAATGTGAATTGGAAAATGAACATTGCAAGGATTCCGAGCGCTATTGCGCTAGGGGCAACCCCTCCCACATTCCCCCCGCCGCTTCATAAACTCCTCCAAGTCAATTGACTATGATTTGTTCAATAAACCTACAATTAACTAAATTTTAGCTTTTTTACGACCGTCGATCTTAAATGCCTATATTCATTATAAGTGACTTTGCTATTTCAAATTGTCTCCATCAAATTTTCACGTAGAAAAAAAAAAACGTACTTTGGGGGGAAATGAACATGCAAGGGTCCGCGGCACTTCGCGCGAAAAGGGAGCCACCCTCTCCCACCTCCAACCTCCACCCGCCTGCCGCTTCAAAATATAAACTCTACAGGTCAACTGACTTATATTCGTTTGCGAATAAACCTTACCCATTAACTCAATTTTACTTTTTAAGAGACGCGTTGATCTTATATATAACTATTCATTATAAAGTGCTCCCTTTTGCTAATTTCAATTTGTTCCATCAAATTTTCATGACGAGAAAATGTGCTTTGGAAAATAACATTGCAAGGTTCCGGGCTCTCGCGCGGACCACTCCCCACCCTACCACCCCCTACTAAACCACTACCCGACCCTACCCAACCCCGTTATACATTAGATTTCTACACATTTTTAAAATCTTTCTGGTGTAGGCTACTTGTTTTCTAGACAAATGAGTTGCGTCCTGTGACCGCGATGTTTAAAACACGTTCAAAACGGTACAATAATTGCCCTAACGTATGTGATTAAAGTTTCCTAAATAATTAATAAGAATTTTCGCCCCGGAAGGGAATAGGGAGGCGCCCCACCACAGCGAGTAACGTCCCAAGTAAATATGTCTTCCGACTGCCGACGCCGAGGAATTAGGCATACATTTAAGAAAGTGTGAATCACTTGTCAACATTTCGCAGAATAACAAGATAAACCCCTTTTTGTTTGTTTTACTTAATGTGTAGTGCTGTCAAATTTGATTTATATGCTATTCACAGTTTTCTTAGGCTAAGTGGTGGCTGAAAATATATTTATTTTTGCATGTTATTAAACATATAGCCTGATATTTTTTGTCCGTATTTCAGAGAGGCCGTCGAGAAGCAAGTAGCAGCGCCACAGTCCAGTAACTACTAACTAGGCATTTGGAAAATTAAATACCAAGGTAAATATAGCTGCTGTGTAAACCACAACTTTTAGAGACAATTGTAAGGTTTGGCCATTGAAAAATAATTAATCACCCCTAACTCTATAGCAAATTATCATGCAGCATGTAAAATTTGAAGAAAAACGACAGCTAAAAAATACTTGTGGTTACAATTAATGGTGATTTTTGTGACGCTCATAATTTACTGAATACTAAGTTGGGTAAAGAATAGAGGCTGTTAATTCAAGGTTACCCCCTGTACCATCACTAGATTCTAAAAACAGCAGTATCCCCACCTTACAGAAACACTGGCAACACATGGGAGGATAGGTCTGCCAGAAACTCAAAATTTCAGACGTCGCCATTGGTTTAACACATAAAAAGCGCAATCTTGACGAAAAATTCTGATTTTTGTTGTCCCGGAATATTTTCTTATTTCAAACCGTTGAAGGTTGAAGAATCACTCACTGGAAGGTTATTTTTCTGATTTTTTTTTGTAGTGAAATAACAAACGAGGACGAGGTCTATGTGGGTCATGGGAACACCCATGACTCGACCCCATCACAGCATCCAAAATTGGTTTGTGGTTTTGCAACTAGTAGTGCTGGTAATTTCTTTTGACATTTTTGGTGAGTTGCTATAAGAATGAGCTTTGGCCGCCACCGCCCGCTCGCACATTTGAAAAATAGTGCCCCCTCTAGAGGTTTTCAAACTTGATATTTTTTTGCATGGTTAAAACTTTAATAACATTAGCACTTACCAGAAATTTTTTAAGCCCGAATCAGCGCGCTGATGGTGTAAACGAAGATTTTAGCATTAATGTCGCGGCGACATTTATTCAGAGCTATTCAGTCGTACAACGCGGAACTGTAACACGAGAAAAACACTCTAGAGTTGATTCTCAAGGCATAAGCACTTTGTTTTGAAACCCGGGTCCTGGCTGTGACCTTTGTGGTTTTAATATCAATGAATACGAGTCTATCATATTCATGTAATAGACACAGTTTGTTTGATTAAACGGGTGACAGGCGATATGCTAATCCGAAACATTGAAAAAACCTCAATATTCATATTTTTGTTACTGGCATGGATATGGCGACATAAGCTTGCAAGTGGTTGGGTTTGAACCGCGTATTAAAGACAAGGCAGTACGGTTTATATATCCATTCGTAATTTGTATACACGTGCACATCAAAATTCTGACTTTGATATCAAAAAAAAGCTTTCCCGTGACTAGCCCCATTTTAAAGCGTGATATTTTGTCACTATGCTCAATACAGTTTGACTCCGAACACAAACAATTGGTTGATCTTTGTTATTTCTGTACTGGTGAAAACAACAATCTGCCCCTTTTTAGTTAGATTTTGAGACACCAATGTTTATTGCGGGAGACGTTTTATGACCAATTTCCTCAAATACTTCATTTGTTTCACTCTTTGGTGTTTGTTTCTACATAAGCAGTTTATATGGAATTGTACACACTTAGCGAGAAAAAAAAACCCTTTTTACGACGCGCGGAGCATTTCAAGTAGGTTCGGTCGTCGGCGAATCGGGTCCCTCTCTCTTACACAAAAAAATTTTTTTTTTCGAGTTCCCTCCCCCCTCAAATCCTCCATTCCTCCGGCGTAATAATGACCCCTCCATTGGCGCGAACCCGGGGCCGGACAGAACGTACCGGTACGTCCCAATAATTTTGCCCCTCGCCCCCTCGCGCCCCCTCCACAACATGAGTCAGAACTTATTCGGCTTCTTGAAACCATTAACAAATTTTGCAAGACTCTGCACAGGAGCTCCCAACGACCACCTAACATCATATACTGCTCCTGAAAGCCCGCCAGGGTTGACTTTTCAATATTTTCCCCACCAGGGTCAGCTGCCAGCTATCAGCCAGATACATTAAAATGCATGCTGACTCATATTTTATTGTGAAGGAGATCCTACGTTATTCTTGGGCCTTTTATGTTTTTAACAGACCAGACGCAATCGGTTTTCATGATTACTGACCCTAAACAATTTTGTTTCTCTGAAGCATGTACCCATTTATATATTCGTGATTCATCGTCTAAACTGCTCACCAAAAATCACATGTAATTTCCAACCGTATGACTTCTGATAACGAACCATAAATATACAATATTTTGTTGTCATTTTCCCTATATTTGGGCAGTTTGCCAATGTGTTGCTTGGAAAGGTTGGATTTTTGCCAACGCCGTAAAAAATAGGCCACTGCGCCTCTAGTTATTGCACTTTCTTTCTCATCCAAAAAGGAACTTTGAAGAATATCCCTGCCAGTTATTGGCTTTGTTATTTGAAAAACTCAGCAAAATAGTGTGTTTAAAAAAATCATTAGCTAGCTAAAATGTCAACGAGGAGCAGATATTTGCTAGGGCGGCCTCGTTGGGTGCGCGTGTCTGCAATGACGCCCTCTGGTACTCATCCAAACAAGTCATTTATGAACTAACACGTAGCTCAAGGTCGGTCTCTATGCCTTGCAGATACTAGTCACCATAAAACGTTATAATAACCTGATCCCGCTTCTTAGAGCATCTTGCAAAGTATAATGAAAAATAATTATGGCTCCTCTTACATGCAACGACACGACTGAAGTCGACGTTCACACACAAATGCTCTAGTGACCCCCCCATATACTGGTCGTCCAGTGAAGGAATCAAATGAACGCCGCCCTTGAAAACAAAAATGCTACCGTCTAATGGCAATGCACCCTGTCATACTGACCGCCCCTTGAAAGAACTGGCTGAAGAAGTACTGCAATGCAACCCCTGTATACTTCAATACTGGTCATCCAATGCCAAGGAATAAATTGATGCCCGCCCCCTTTGAAGCGCAAAAGAGCAATTGATAAGAACGAAAAACAACAGCGCCCTGTTGAAGGCTTCACAACAACGAACACACTTTTAACCGACACGCAACATATTTACATAAGGAGTCCTATGTTTGCCGTCCGGGCACCGCTACTTCCATTGCCAGACACAGCAAAGATCCTCACCCACCACCACCGAGGCAACGTCGTGCTAATTACGACGTCAAACCACCCTGCACAATGCATAATGCATGTCGTGTGATCTATTCCAACCAACTACTGCTCGGGGTCATGCATGTACATATCAGTGGAAATCCGATGCCCGCCGTGAAACGAGGTTGCGATAGTCCCATGTGAATTGAATGTAAAACAACGATCGATCGAAACTAGCAAAACGGTAAATGGAACGATTAATGGATGGGAAATGTTTTTAAGAAGTGTGGTTTTGCATTGTGCATATCAGCAATGTCAGTATTATTAAAGACGATGTCAGAACTAAACCACTGACATTTTCGCTAATAAGGACTTTGATCTATTGCACACAAATTGTACTCAGTGTCTATGAATTATTATGAGCAAATGGGCAATGAAATGTAATTGGGAATAATTTGACTCAGGTGCAAGCTTTCTGTGCTTTGGGTTATAAAAGCGCTATAACAGTGACCCAACCAGTATAATTATATTAAGCCGTGGCGCGCTTTTTTCATATGGTCTACTTGATGTTGTAAAGAAGTTCGTTTGTGCTCCACTTTGTTCACTCTGCACCATATGGAAACAAATTTCACAGGTGATACACTATAAGGAATGAACTGATCCGCCCACAAAGCAATTTGCATAGGTCGATGATGACCCTAAGTTTTCTTCTGGTTATCCAATAATTATTTAAAATGATTCGCACGCCCTTTAAGAAGCAAATTTTGTAGAAGTCTAATAAGCAGCGCGCCCATAATGACTAAGAATTAAGCAAATTTGCGAAGTCTAATAAGCCGGTGGCCGCACCTATTCAATAATGTAATGAACTAATGGGCCTATACGGCCAGTAAAAGGAAAGTTCAAAAGTCTAACAATCAATTGGAGCCCTGGTAATATCCATTAACACAATTGATGTCGCCCCGTTGAACATGTGCCGCCCATTTAACAAGCATGATGCCCTTAAAAACTGTTATCCAATAAAGTATATAATAAACTTAAGTTGCCTACTAGAATAATTGCAAAGTTATAAACTCTCGGTACTCGGCGACAAGTTCCCAACAAAAACCTTTGACGAGCACTGTCACTGCACTTTCTTCTTTCTTGAATTCTTATCTTTTTTGGAGGATCAGCACAGTATCTTGGAAAACTTCTTATTACAGAGATTTTAAAACAGTTACTTTCATTTCAACAGGTAACTGATAGAGAAGAGCTTAAAGTTCCGATATCATTGTGTTGTTTAATTTACACAACAGCAACATGTGGACAGGCCTACTACTCAATTTCTCGAAACCCTCTTGACTCATTTCACACGCTTTGAAAACTTTTGTTTTCAAATATTGCTACGACATATTATCTTCCGTGGGATCATTGCCTGCAGTCTTATGTCAACTCAATAGTGTTCGGCCTAAACCTACAAAAATACAATTTCTTTCGCCCGCAAATTTTGTGATAGTGTCTAGACGTTTTCCCGATCGATCCTTTTTAAATTCACCTCTGTATACATTCCTACATCTCCTGCTTTCTGATTTACGCATGTCAATATGATCAAGTTCTAATGACCTGAAAAACAAGCATGTGCCTTTGATTACGCGCCACAATAAGGTGGTCGTCCAAACCGCACCTTGGTAACAACGACAATCTAGTGACGATGAAACAACGCAACGTACGTCCGCCTTGAAGACTCTGGAGCACTTCACCTTAGAGGTTGACAGCAATTTTCAAAGAGCAGTGCTATGAATATAATAGCATGATAAAGCAAGCTAATTAACTACCCGCACTCCGCACATTGAACGATGTAACTCAACATTTTGTTCAATAAGTTGACCAGTTTTTGCACACCAAAAGTATCCAAGGTATTACCTTCTGATATTCGGATCTTTCACTTGCAGATCGCTTTTCTGTCTGACTTTTTTTTGCGAAACAAAATTCCAAATCTTAAATTTTTTTCTCATAAATTCATCTCATCTGATGTTTCAGTTCCCATTCTTCATGAGTATGTAATACTTCATTTCCTGATTTTTTCAACCCCTTACGGAGCCAGACGGCAAAGAAATAATATGAAATCACCATCACTTCATGCAGGTCCTCGACCCATACCAACATGGTTATTGAAGAACTGTTTGCATGAGCTTTTACCAGGCATTACCAAAGTTATCAATATGCCAATTCATGAAGGTCAATTACCGGATCTTTTGAAATGTTGCGGCATATGACGACTCCTCCTTTTGAAGAAACCTAATCTGGATTGTGAAACTCTGAAAAACTATCGGCCTGTTGCCAACCTCAAGCTTCTCGCGAAGACCATTGAACGTGATTGTGCTTCTCAGATTCATATTACTTTCATCCAAATAATTTCTTCAGTAAAATGCAATCTGCGTATAGATCTTCTCATAGCATCGAAACTGCTCTTCTTCGTGTATATATGATTTTTTATTGTTAGCTGTTGCTCAAGCCATGAAGGCTGTTTTGATACGTTTAGACTATCTAGCCTTTGATAACTATTAATTCCAGGATTTTTGCTCATCGTTTACATTGTAGATATGGCGTATCGGGAACTGCCTTGAATTGGTTTAAATCATATTTTTCCCAATCGTTCTCAATCTATTGTCATAAACAACTCTCTTTCAAACCTCATGTGCCACTCGACGGTGCACCTCAAGGCTCTGTGATTGGCCCGTTATCATTTACATTATATACTGCATCACTTGAAGATATCATTGAATCACATGGGTTTGGCAAATGATATATGCTGAGGAAACTCAAGTTTATGTTGTTCTGAACAAAGGATTCTGACCATGCATATTACCAATCTTGAAGATGTATTAAGGAGATTAAGCTTGGTCAAATGCAAATTAAATTTAAAATTGAATGAGGACAAACTGAAGTTATTCATGTCACATGTTGATTTCAGAAACTCCCTTTGTTTGGGTGAGAGTGGTGACATTTAACAAAATAATGGGGTCAAATGGTGACAACGATGCTGAAATGTGGGGTCTTATAACAGTAGGCATAGCCGTCACCTCCAAAATGGGATGCCCCCCCCCCCCGAAACGATGCCATCGCATTCTCTGATATAAAGGCTATGTTGCTGTTTTTTTGCAGAGGTCTCATAACTGAGCACCCGTATAGCGGTCGTCCAATAAGAGAACCCATTTGACTAATTTCAACATTTGTTCTAATCAAATAAAACATTGAAAAATTTGTTTTGGAAAATAACATTTCAAGGGTTTCGTGCTTCGCGTGGGAGATGGACAACCTCTTCCACCCCACCCCTCGCCACTTGACATGAATTCGCAATGGACACTTTACCTAATGAGTCAAACCAAAACGTGAAACCATATGCCTACTCTTTTAAGTCCATTAATCTTATTTTGGCTATAAAAGCATTCTAGTGAACCAATTACAAATTTCACAATGTTTTTATTATTTTATATGACAAAAATGTGTTTTGGAAAGCAACATTGCATTCTATGGTTCCGCGCTCGCGCGGAGCCGGGATGGACCTAACCTTAACTATTTTTTTACCTTTTAAGGCCATGATTGATTTGGTGATTAAGGCCTTTCAAATTTGTTCCATTAAATCCCTACGAGTAAAATGTGATTGGAAAATGAACATTGCAATGATTCCGCTTTGCGGCTGAAGGGGCAACCCTCCCATCCACCCCTGGCCGCTTCATAAATAAACTCTCCAAGTCAATTGACTTTATGATTTGTTCAAATAAAACATTACCAATTAACTACATTTTACTTTTTAAGACCGTCGATCTTAATGACTTCTTCAGTAAAAGTGAAGCTTTTTTGCGAATTCAAATTGTCTCCATCAATTTTCACCAAAAACATCTTTGAAGTGACCATTGCAGGGGTTCCGCTCTTCGCGCGACAAAGGGAGGCCACCTCTCCCACATCCACCGCCTGCCGCTTCATATATGAAACTCTACAAGGTCAACGAACTTAAATTCGTTCAAATACACCTTACCTATTAAACTAATTTTACTTTTTAGACCGTTGATCTTAGATATTACACTATATTCATTATTAAAGTGATTCTTTTGCTAATTTCAAATTTTTTGTTCCAGCACATTTCCACGAGAAAATGTGCTTTTGGAAAATAAACATTGCAAGGTTCCGCGCTCTTCGCGCGGACCCTCCCCACCGTACCCCCTTAACATTAGAATTTTAAACATTTTTTACAAATCTTCTGGTGTAGGCCTACTTTTTTTTCTAGACAAATTGAAGTTGCAGTCCTGTGACCGCAATGTTTAAAACACGTTCAAAACGTCATAATGGCCTAACTATGTGATTAAAGTTACCTAAATAATTAATAAGACTTTTCGCCCCGGAAGGGAAATCGGTAGGCGCCCCACCACAGCGTACGTCCCAAAGTAAATATCTTCCTATTCCGATTGACCCCTCCCTAATATGATCCATGACATTTCAGAGTGGCAATGGGCGTCTGATAACGAAAGAAGTTGGATGGCGAGGCCAAACAACTCCAAGCCAATTAGCTCAGTTTGCCAAGCAAAGTATGCAGTGGCTACACTTAGTGGAAAATTTTAACGGTTGCTCTGAAGGTAAGTGATGTCCTAGTCTTTCTTCAGTTGTTGGAATCTGAGTTATATTAAGCTCTCTACCAGGAACGTTCAGTGGTTGTACTTGTACATACATTGACATGAACGACCTTCTTGACTGGTATCAAACTATCATAATTCCCAAAAACCAGGGGTGTTAATTTCTAAATACATTGGTAATGAAAGACTGATTTGTGCCAAGGGAATTGAGATTTTCAAGCTCATAGTACAGTGTGATCCTTGTGCCTATATTCCTTCATGTGGCTGCCTGGTCCTATCAATTAAATATACACTGAACACAAAAGAAATATATTTTTTCACTAGGTCATATCTTAAAATCCTGGCCCATCAAAATGCCAAATTGGCACACGGATTACTTCAATACTCTACTCTAAAAATATGTCATTGACCAGCAATTGCACTACTGACACAACAGTGAAATGCATTGACATGGAACCACTTGCTATATCAATCTCATGGGCCTGGAAATTTCAGCAATTTCCCATGCATCAATGAGTGAGTTTCATTTTGGGCAGTAAAATGTATCAAAGCTAGGCACCTTCAGTTAAACAATACAGCAGAATGATGCCTCTCAACCACTGAGGAAGTTAAAGGCTGACTCGAGATTTTTCCCGATGAGGGCGCCTCAATTTTCATTCAATCGGTTTTTTGCATATATATATATATATGCACAGTGCTTTGTCCATATACTAATCACTGTGTGAAAATAACTAAGCTCAAATCGAAGTTCTTCTTATAGAAAATCACCGAAAAATCTCCGATTCACCTCTACCTTTGGAATAACAAATTTTAGGCGACTATCTTTAGTTCTGGATGACAATTTTTAATTAGTACACACAAATTTTATTTCAAAATCTCTGAATCAAGCCTTTAAAGAGGGAAGTTGTACCTAGCCTTGAATCTGTAAAGTATGCAGAGGAGCTATATTTTTTTGAGCAGCTCTTGGTTAACTTAAATTATCGTATTAGTATTCGAATTCTGTTTGGAAGAAATCTGCAGTTTTAAGCATAACATGGGGGCCATAATATGCATAGCTGTGCATTGTCATCAGTATATTGGTCCAAGGATACTGTGCAACAAAATAGAAGGATTTATTACACCTTATATATAAATATTCTGATATAATAGGCATAAGTCCTTTCATTTCATTGGTTAATTGCGCCGGAACACGGGATGAAGATAAATTGAGCTAGCTATCGGAATTTGAGCTATTTCCTGTGCGGTATTTTTTACTACTTTCCCTACATCATCGTACCCAGAGGCAAAAGTTATCCATGTTAGCGTTAAGTCACGCATTTTAGTTATTACGGGTTCTCCAAGAAAGAAGGAACTTGCTCCGTTGTTAACAACAACAACAAAATGGCCGCCGCCAGTAGTCGGTCAGCGTCTTTGACATCCGACGAAATTGCTGTGTTAATACAAAATAAAGATGCACAAAACACGCGATTTGTCGGCCGGAAGGCTGTGAATAGTTTTTTACAGACTAGTGTACGGAAAAAGGAAGTTCTCTCTCTTGCGGAAGCTGAAGTGCTAAATTGTGCCGACTTGGACGAGTTGTTGGGGCGATTTTCATTTGTAGGCAGGTTCGTAAACGGGATGGTGATTTTTAAAAAAAAAAGGCCAAGTTAATTTGACAGTCACAAGATAGGGTGTTTTAAATTTTATTCTTATCGCCCATTATCTCATAAACATTTATAGGGTGTAATAAAACAAATACTACATTCTATGTCGGGGAAATAGTGCAACTATTTTCCCTCGTACTGGCTACAGGCCTACCACCCCTCACCCTGCGGGTTCGGGGTGGTAGGCCTGTAGCCGGTACCGTGGAAAATAGCTTGCCCGATTTCCCCGCCAACCATGTAGTATTTGTATATTACCAACTCCCTTTCCTGGGCAAGCATCCAAGGTGTTGGTGTGTTACAGTGTTCATGGGTGAGCTCAGGAGTTAAGAGACTTCTCCCTTTTAGCTGTCTAGCTCTCAACAGAACAACTGATGTTACACTTCTGGTGTGGATCATGGTCCGATGAGGTTGGCAATCAAGTAAAATATACGTTGTCATGTGTTTTTTATCTGTCAGAACTGGAGATGTTGGAAAACTGGGGGTCCAAAAGTATAGAGACAGATATGCATACAATAGCTAGTGCTTTAGAGTATGCATACAAAGGTATGATTGTTGAAAAGTGTGATTTCATTGTTTGCTGCCATAGGCAGGGGGGGTGGGTTGTTTTTGTTTGTTTTAATCTTTAAAATTTTGGAGTGCTGGCACTTTGGGGTGTTAGGCAGCAGTCCCTTTATACTTTATTCATCACCTAATAGCCAAAAATTATTTGGTTTTTGTTTATCCGTGCATTTGTTTTACACACGCGCCTCTTGGCATAAGCATGTGCCGTGCATACATCTCGCACTGCGTCTGCTGTGGTGGTGTTGCTTGCAGTTTCACCTGTATTATTCTATATCAAGTCGCAGTGGGAAGAGTCTTGCCTATTTGGTGATGAACAAAGTATAAGAGAAAAGTAGATGGAGGACTACTTAAATTTGTTTTGGGGAGATCAAAAATTGCTCTATGGACAATAGGGTTTAATTAATGGTGTAAGTGGTATAGCAAAACATTTTGAAACATTTATCTTCATTTTGTCTAAAATGTGTTATGTGCTCATACCAGTTTTGTTCAGATGGGGACACCAAACCCCAGATAAAACCGTGCTTAGAATGCTATCGCATTGCAAATCAACAGAATAGTAATGATCTAAAATTAAATCTCATAACTACACTTCCATTTTCCCTACACATCAGTGGCGTAGCCAGGATTTTGTTGACGAGGGGGCACAGATTTGTGAATGTACCGACGCTCGCCGGTTGACCCAACGCAAATAATAGGATAGTAGTAGTATTAACCAATTAAGCAGTTATTAAGTTATTAGTAACCAATTTTCATGAAGCTCTATCATGCACCACACGCTCAAAAAAAAAAAAACCTGACACCTTTTTAAGCAAATGTACCGACAGACCATTATGTACCGACAAAACATCTCGTTCAGGGGGGCACGTGCCCCCCCTGGCTACGCCACTGCTACACATGGTACTTCACCTACTCGACTCTGTTCCCTACCTCTGTGCAATGACGTCAGCGTGAGATTTGGTGGTCGCAGCAGTAAACCACACACAGACTTAAAGCAATGGTGTTTTCACCCAGGTGGACAAACATGGCATATCTGCTACGTCAACTTTATGACATCACTGCACAGAGGTAGAGAAATGGAGTACAGCTAGGCATGTAAATCAAATTCCAGTGTGTCCAACATACTCAACATGCGTTGTGCAAGCTGCCTGTTTTTGAGTTGCATGGAACCCGTGTTTATGGGACACATACCAGTGAGCCATTCTATCTGTCTGCCCGCCTGCATGCATGCCTATCCATTCTGATGTTGAAGTTATGTGAATGTTTTGGTAGTATTTGAAAAGCTAGTGTCCCAATTGCAAACAAATTTTTGTCATTGATGTAATTTGGTCAATTTGTATGCTTCTTTTGTAGTAGTTAAAAATCAATGTGTTAGTATAACTCACTGAATATTTTATGGTGATGTTAAAAGAAATTTTTAAAAGAAACATTACTCTCACTTGTCAAAGTAGATTCAGTATCTAAACATGTATCTAAACAACTATCTTTCTTTTGTTTATTCCAGATACTGGCCAGTAAGTGCATTACCCTCAGTAATTGGACACATTTTATTAATATTGAAGTACTTTTATATATGTGCAATGGTATGGAATGATGGAGAATATTAAAAGTACTTGTAGTTTCATGGACCAAACCGAACAAAAGTGGTGCTGTCGGACAGTATTACATTGGTCCTCTTCGGAAATAATACCAATGCTGACTTGTTTTGGTTAAGACGGTGTATTTCAGTAACAGATTCATGCAGTTCTTGCCAAAATCTTCCAGGCTACTTGTTACAGCTTTCAAAGAACTTGATGCTTAACAGAATATACATGTACAATATCTGCTAATGTTCTCCAACAGTGATGACCATACAGTGTAACTGTTATTAGTCATCACTGGTGGACCACCATCATGCAGCAGTATTCAAGTCATACTAACACTTCTTTGGTATCAATTCTCTAAACATCGAAAGACAAGAAGTTTAACAACCACGACTTTTTGAAGGAAATATATTCTGCCGGTTGGTGTGATGTCACACATTGGAACTCTGCTGCCTGGTCAATATGGCTCCTCAAGTTACTCACCGGAGTGAAAAAAGTTACCTGGAGTGAATGATGAAGTCAACAAAATCAGGCTTTTTGCCAGCAAAAAATTATCGCTGAAATGATTTCTGTTATGTAATATAAACAATAAAAAAAATCCTGCTACTGTATCTCAAGAATATATTGAGATCAGATCAAGAATGGATGGGAGTAAATACGAGAAAGCTTCCAGCACTGAGTCCATAATAAGGTTCACGCCAGTGGTGGCAATTCACAACTGCGGGGACCGACCAGATAGCAGATGATTGCATTATACTGAAAATCTTGTGAGAGATGATCATGTTTTGTTTTGGACATATTGTGTTGACTACAATATTTTAAAACTATCACTAGCAACTGTCAACAATACTGATTTGTAGGAAGCAAGTCCAACATAATGATTGTATATTAAAAAGCAAGTGGTAACAATAGGTGAATATTATCTTGAATAAATAAATATGGTATGTTTGCTTAATGTAAGTGTAAGCAGCCAATGTATCTTTGACCTTAATGTAAGGATGTAAGTCAACATAATAAACGTTGAATTAAAATGTATAAGATGTAAGTCAACATGATGGGTTATGTTGGACTTACATGAAAGATTGTAAAGGTCAACAATACTGATGTGACAAGTGGAAGAGTAAGTCAAAATATATAATGATACGTTGACTTACATGTAAGAGTAGTCAACATCATAATGATATGGTAATTGCATGGAAGATGTGTAAGTCAACATAATAATGAGATGTTGGCTTATATTGTAAGTGTAAGTCAACCATATATAATGATATGTTGACTTACATGTAAGATGTAAGTCAAACATATTAACTAGACCTGGGAAAACAGATCTAATTAAAGACGGCCGTTTATTGGGAATGAATGGTGATCCCCATATGACCCTTGAGGTGACTTGACCTTGGACACCTGTAACTTCACCAATTGTCACAAATGTCCATTAAATGTAGTTTACGTGTTAACAACTTACAAGATCAAGATTATTGAGTTTCAACTCATCCAAGATTGTCAGGGATTTGACCTTTCATTCCCTATAAGGTGACCCCTGGGTCACGGATGTGGTCATCTGTACTTGTTCTGTATTTATTGATGCCACAGGATGATCAGACAAAATTTCAGCTCAATAGGAGCTTGTGTCGATTTGACCTGAACCTTGTGAACTTGACCTTTGGAGTCGAGAATTAATAGACTTCTTTTACCATTAGTACATCACTGCAGCAGTAAACAGGCTTATCTGTTTTCTATAGGCTGAGATATAGCCAATTTGGTTCTTATTTTTGCATTTTTTTGGCAAAATTGAACTTTGGACTCCCTTAATGACTTTGATCCCAGTCTAAAAAAACCTTTAGCACCATACAGAAAATGCTTGTTTACATGCAAATAAAAATTCTACTCTAGCTTAGTTTGGAGATAAAAATTCTTGAAATTATTTGCCTTAAACCCGGAAATGACCTTAAAATGACCCTTTGACCTCCAAATACAAATAACTTCCATAACCAGGTAACATGAACGCAAAACTGAAAAGTGCAGTCACTGTTACTATGTTTGGGTTTGAGATAAAAAAATTGAAAATTTTGGAATATTTTTGGTTTTTGACCGGAAGTGACCCCTTAATGACCTTTGATCCTGAAATTGTGGACAACCCGAAGATTCTGCCTGGTACATGTGCTCTAATGACGTCACTCTGTTACGTAATTTGTAAGGACAGCGATTTTTTGAATTTTTTCACAATTTTGGCTTTCAAACTGGAAATGACCCCCTTAATGACCTTTGACTTCTTATCCCTGAACACCCTATATGAAGCAAGGGTCAGTGGTTCCTCTGAACCAGTTTTATCGGCGTAATCCTGTAGAAGAAGATAATTTTGACAATTAAATTACACTCAATCCAAGCATGTCAGGGATTTTACCTTTGCACCTCTATAACGTGCACGTGACTCCTGGGTCACGAATAGGGTCAACTGTAATTTTTCTGTATTTACGATATCCCGAGGATTATTCCTGTCAAATTTCAGTTCAATCGGAGCTTGTTTGTAAATTTTGACCTTTGACCTTGAACTTTGACCTTTGGGGTCGAGACTATCATATACCTCTTCTACTATTAATGTTACATCACTGTAGTAATAACGGGCTTTATATGTCCTCTATAGGCTGAGATAAATCCAATTTGGGTCTTATTTTTAACATTTTTTGGCAAAATTGACCTTTTGACCCCCTTAATGACCTTTGATCCCGGTATAAAAAAACCTCGTGTACACAACAAAAATGCATTGTTCCAATGCAAATAAAAAATTCTACTATGCTTAGTTCTGGAGATAAAAATTCTTGAAATTATTGACCTTAAAACCGGAAATGACTTTAAATGACCTTTGGCCTCCAAAATAAAAATACTTTGCATACACAATACATGTGCTCTAATGACGTCACTCTGTTACGTAATTTGTAAGGACAGCGATTTTTTGAATATTTTTCACAATTTTGGCTTTCAAACCGGAAATGACCCCCTTAATGACCTTTGACTCCTTATCCCTGAACACCCTATATGCAGCAAGTGTCGGTGGTTCCTCTGAACCAGTTTAGTTGATATCGGCGTAATGCTGTAGAAGAAGATAATTTGTAACATTAAATTACATATTTGACGCCTGTGGCCAGGTCAAAGGCCAGACAGGGGTCAATGTCATGTGACAAAAATGGTCCAAGTCAGTGGTCATTTGATGTAAGTCTGGTCACAATACGTCAAACAATGACTGAGCTAGACGCAGTTAAAGTGTTGAAAGGTGCGTTTCAACTAAATCCAAGCATGTCAGGGATTTGACCTTTGCACCTCTATAACATGACCCCTGGGTCACGAATAGGGTCAACTGTAATTGTTCTGTATTTACGATATCAGGAGGATTATTCCTGTCAAATTTCAGTTCAATCGGACCTTGTTTGTAAATTTGACCTTTGACCTTGAACTTTGACCTTTGGGTTCGAGACTATCATAGACCTCTTCTACTATTAATGTTACATCACTGTAGTAATAACGGGCTTTATCTGTCCTCTATAGGCTGAGATAAATCCAATTTGGTCTTCTTTTTAGCATTTTTTGGCAACATTGACCTTTTGACCCCCTTAATGACCTTTGATCCCGGTATAAAAAAACCTGTACACAACAAAAATGCATTGTTTCAATGCAAATAAGAAAATTCTACTATGCTTAGTTCTGGAGATAAAAATTCTTGAAATTAATGACCTTAAAACCGGAAATGACCTTAAATGACCTTTGACCTCCAAATAAAAATACTTTGCATACACCAGGTAACATGAATACAAATCTGAAATTTAAGTCACTGTACTATGTTTGGGTTTTGAGATTAACATTTCTGAATATTTTGGAATATTTTTGGTTTTTGACTGGAAGTGACCCCTTAATGACCTTCGATCCTAAAACTGTGGACAACCCGAAGATCCTGCCTGGTAACAATACATGTGCTCTAATGACGTCACTCTGTTACGTAATTTGTAAGAACAGCGATTTTTTGAATATTTTTCACAATTTTGGCTTTCAAACCGGAAATGACCCCCTTAATGACCTTTGACTCCTTATCCCTGAACACCCTATATGAAGCAAGTGTCATTGGTTCCTCTGAACCAGTTTAGTTGATATCGGCATAATGCTGTAGAAGAAGATAATTTGTAACATTAAATTACATATTTAACGCCTGTGGCCAGGTCAAAGGTCAGACAGGGGTCAATGTCATGTGTCATAAATGGGACGGGTCAGCGGTCATTTGATGTAAGTCTAGTCAGAATACGTCAAGCCATGACTGAGCTAGAGGCAATTGAAGTGTTGCCAGAAAGAAAGAAAGAACGCATCAGAAACAGAACAAGACGGCCAGAAGGCCGTCGTGTAATGATATGTTGACTTGCATAGAAGAAGTAAGTCAACATATATAATGATATGTTGGCTTATATGTAAGATGTAAGTCAACATATATAATGATATGTTGGCTTACATGTAAGATGTAAGTCAGTACAGGGTGAGTCAAAAAGATTTACACTCGATTTCAGAAAAATATTAAAAATACTTAACAAGATTAGAAATTGATTTTGATACAAGAAAACAATAGCTCATTATACCCACTGTCATTGGTAAAAAAATCTAAAGTCTACCTTTTCGTATAATGCAGATATGATCAATTAACGGAAAACCGCCAAAAACCATATTGACCACGGTTCTACAATTCTACACGTCCACAACAGCAAAGTCATTGAGTTACTGACGTCTAAATTCTTAATAACCTTTGCTTTTTTCTAAAGTAACCATTACCAAATCCGTACCAACTTTTGTTAATATTTCTTAACAATTGTTAGTCAATGACAGTAGCATAAGCAGAAAGGGAGTAAAGAAAAGAGAGGGAAGGGAGTGTAAAGGCCCGCTGTAAAGGATTGAGTTGCAAAAGGAAAGACAGACATTGAATGTGTGTTATGTTCAAATATCAATTCCCCAAAGTAGCCCCCCACCACCACCACCACATCAGATTACGAAGACGTCAGTGAAAAATGCGGGTCAACCGGTTGTATTGCACAGGATTACCTATACATATTTGCATTCAAATTTTCCACGAAAAGATATGTGAACAATTTCGAACATTCATTGAAATAATGCTTCAAAGTTTGGGTGCAGGATTCCATAAGTTTATTATTGTTATCAGAATAATGAAAGAGTTTGACATCTTTGATATTTGAAGGTTTACACAGAGGTATCAAAGCAAACAAAAGATGTCATGATGTACTTGTGTAGACTCATTCAAAGTTTCTTTGGCCATATTCCATAACATGCTACAGTGATTCCGTGGACAGAGTGAAAAATGGGTACCTATCTTTAAGATAGCATAACTTCTCAATGCAAGGTTCAAAATTCAAAATTTCTCTAGTAGGGGAAATAATTTTGTTTTGTATGTGAGAGTCAATATCTTCAGTAGAGTTTCCACTGCTGTAGACAAATTTAAACAAAACGAGTGTAAATCTTTTTGACTCACCCTGTATAATCGTATGTTCCATCTGCTCATCTACTGGTATCAGATAGTCCTATATGCCAACTCAACATAAGTATAAAGTGAGAATTCAGCTTAAGTATACAGTGAACTCATTGCTTATTCTAAAAGCTATTTTGCACATGCTACCTCTGTGGAAAGGCTTTGAAGAATGCACATGTTGAAAGTTGAGCTCTGGTAAGTGGTATTATTTTCCACAGTAAGGTACCTCTTAATTCAGCAAGCTTTATTAAAAGTATATGTATACATAAATATACAACATTGATTAATAAAGTCAGTCCCTGTTTTGGGACCTTGTAAAGATTTATCTTGTAGTCCACTCTTGTATCATGCTTTATATCTTTTGTCTTGTTTCACTTCACCCAAAATCTTTATTGGTTTCTTACCCTTGCATCTTGTCTTTGGTTATCGCATCTTTGTCCTCACGGGGAGAGAGGTACTACGCACTAGATGCATGGGATGCTAGGGTGAGATACGAGATGTAAGTGTGAGATATAAGATGCTAGTGCTAGATGGCAGGAGCTAGATACAAGACACAGGTAAAACGTGAGACACAAGCTAGATGATTGCAATAAAGTTTAATAGGAATGTAGACAAACTGTAGGCTTCCTTATTAATTAACCTTTGAGTGCACTCTGCAGGCTTATTTTTTAACCACAAATTTCTTGGCTGTGTCACATAGTAACAAATCAAACATATCTTTACTTTTTTGAGAAATTTTGCAAATAAGTTTGTACTAATCTACAAATTCACCAATTTTCAAACCTCAAAGTGGCTTAATTAGTAAGATATTCATTAACTACTATTTGTAAAACCTTAAATTGTCTGCTCATAACAACGTATTTGTCAAAAATCTATTCTATGCAGGTCCCCCAGCATCGTAGCTGCATTATGAAGCATTTGCTGTTTCACATAGTGCTATTTGTGAGGCATATTTTTTCAGTCGTTAGAGTTTTGCTACTTGTCGTTTTCACATAGTTGTTTTGTATTTTATTAAACATTTTTTCACATATCTAAATAATTTAGAAGTTGATAAGCGAATATTTTGAAATCAGCCTTCGTTATGTTGGTGATTTTCACTAGGGTTTTATTGAAAATATCTTAATAATTAACATATAGAGCAAATTAAGGTCACAAAACCTTCAAAGCCGTTTTTTTCTTGAATGGCGTATTTTGCAGTACTTCACTCTGACCAGCCGACGATTGGTTCTCTTGGGACCTAGCAATCTCAAATGGACAAATCCATGTACTGTATTTTAAGTATTGTTGAATGTTTGTCTTCTGTTAAAACTATGGCCGTCAGACCAGGGCTTGATATGTGTATTTAAGTTAATTGAGGAATCCTTGTTTCATCATTGTTCAGCCCTGATGACTACGGGCTCCCATGACCCCCCCCTTCCCCCCCCGGCTTTTTTGGGAGACAACCATTTTGTAAGCGTTACCTAATCAACGGAAGTCAGTTTGTCTGCAAAAATCCCCACCCTGGGTTAAACGGTGAGGGCGCTTTTTCAAAATGGCTGCCCAAAATAACAACCAACCCCTTCGGGAGGAAGTACCAACATGCCAGCACAAACACAGAAACATCACAGGCACTTGATTTTGATACCATAGATAGCTATGGATCCTCCTGCTTCCATTGATACCAAAATGATTACGCAACATGCCTAGCATTACGTCACGACGTCATAAAGTTTTCGTCAGATCATCAAAATTGTCAATTTCCATAGACACACATAGGTGAAAATTCAAATTTTTCGCCAAAAATTTTAGGATATCCAATTTTCATGCGGTTTTTGGCTCTACCTTGATGGAAAATAATTACTAGTTTCATAAATTAGAGCATTTTAGTAGTGGTATAAAATGTTTTTAGGTCGCTAAATTATACGAAAAACAATTTTCACCCTATATTCGTAACATGTATTTCCCATATTTTCCTCAACATACGACGTCAAAGTGCCGTCATAATGGGATGCTTGTACTTTTTCTGATACCAATGGAAGAAGAAACTCTAATCTACCCTGTGGTAACCAATTTTTACAGGAATCGGATGTTCAGTAACGAAATAACGAGGGTGGGTCGGGGAGTTTGTTACAAAAACGGCTCCGGTAAGAACGA